>JAJJWW010005865.1:0-204457 GCA_023531295.1 Papaver armeniacum
TGCGAAGATTATCGCGATTCAGCGAAGTATTATGAAGGATGTTCTTCAAGGTATTAACTTCTTGTTCTAAGGATGCTCGCGACATGGTATCGGAACCAAAATACTTACTCAAGGATTCATAAACACTAGATCTGATAGGATCAGTGGAATTTTCTTGACATCACTCATGGTATACGATAAAACTTTAAAAGCTACATCTATCCCTTCCAAGTTTTCTTTAGTAAGAGAGATAGATCCGAGAGGAAGAGGAAATGATGGAGGAAGAGGAAAAGTTGAATCATCTTTAGTCATAAGAATCTCGATTAAAGGAACCTGATTAACAAGCGAGGCGAAGTAGAGTATTAAGGGTAAAAGTGGAGAGAGGTTCATTTTGAAGAATTTCATTAACGGAAAATTCGAGGATTGATTCGTCATGCGAGATCCTCGCATGAGAAGGCGAGTCATCATGAGAGGAAAGAGTTGGTTTATCTTGCGAAGAAATCGCTAGAGAAGATGAATTATCCTGCGAAGGTATTGTAGGAGAAGCGACAAGCTTAAACCCAGGAAAAGAAATAGCAGAGCAACGAGGTTTAGAAGGCGAGGCTTCTTGGGGATTTATCAGCATCCTGCGAATTACAAGCTAAATAAGAAACAGAGGCAACAATATTGTTATTAAAAGAGTAAATGTTTCTTAAATACCTTATTATTCGCGGGCTTTCTTTTAGAGGCAAATGATTTCGGTTGTTTGGTTGCGAACCCATGGAAGCACTAGGATTTGTAACAGTGAATTTGATGCTAGATTTATCCTTGTTTGAAACAAAAATGGCAAGAGAAATATTAAAGAAGAATAATATCCAAATAAAAGACTTCAATAAGAGAAATCAATCATGAAATAATCAAAATTAGCAAAATCAACAGACTTTGATGCCATAGAAACGATAGCAGGAAGAGTTGTAGCAAGACGATGAAAGACGATGAAGGAAAGCAATGAGAGAAAAGTTGCGAGACAATAAAGAAGATGAAGTAAAAGAAAAGAAAAATTTTCATAGGGAATTCTCCTTTAAATAGATGGGAAAAGAGTAACTGGATAACATTAAATGTGCTGGTAAAAGTGAAATTTTAGATACGTGTAAACAGTCATTCCTAAATTCACGGAATCTTGTCGGTAAAAGAATGGATAGAAAACAAATGGTTGCGACATTTCAAAATGTTAGTTCTCATGACATTCTCTTCTTCAGAGAAGACATGAGAAGAGGCAAGATGTAGGATCAGAATATCGCAACCTCAATACTTCGCGAGAGTAATAAACGACAGCATCACGAAGGAGTCGCGGGGAAATAAAATAAATGACGCAATGGATGACGACAGCCAGAACACGAGGAAGATGTGAAAATCCGGCGAAGGTTAAGAGTGTCGCGAGGATGAACACTTATACACTTGCGACACTTCGCGAGTTATTCCCGAAAATAAAGGACAACTTAGCTGTCATCCACTGTGTACTACCCTATATAAAGGGTTGAGTCGAGTCTGTTGTAGGGAGATTCTTTTGAATTGTTAAGCAAGTCATTAGGAGAGAGAAAATCTAGAGTGATTGTAATTTCTTTAGCTCTGTTCTATTTTCCTTTGTAAACATTTCAAGAAAATAATCAATAAAATTTATAGTTATTCATCTTCAAATGGATTAGTTAAGTAAATTATAGTGAGGGGTGTATTGTGGGATTTCCTGCAACTACAGGAAGTAAGCAAACAAAGCGCAAAACAAACCAAGAAGAAGTGAAAAGACGGGACAATAGCCGCTTCTGGATGCAAGTTTCATCTATGAAAACATTTAGTATTTATAGGAGAAAATAAACCTCTTGGGTTTCAGGTTTCTTGTAAAGCGAGTTTTGTTTCTTGTAAAACAATTAAATGCGGAAAAGGAATTCTCCCAAAAATAAATACCAAAAGAATAATTGGTAAAACAATTTCCAAAAACAAATACTAAAAATATTTTCGGAAATAAATAGATAAATCTTGGTTGGCACACACACTAGCCCAAGGCAAGTCTACTAACACACACGCAGCAAGCCCAAACCCCATAAGCCCTCAAATTTGAGCATGTGTCATTTCCCGACTCGAGCACGCTACCCATATACCTATCCTTAAGAGTATAGTTATGTAATGGAGTTCCTCTTTAGTTTTCTCCAAGTGTGACTAAAGGTTCCATTTCATTCACTCGCAAAATGAGTAAGTATACTTAGACACTTAATCAAACCGCACCAAGATCAAAACCCTTTAATTAAACTCATTTTCTGCAACAGTAACATGCTTTGCAAAAGATTCTTTTAAACACATATCCCCCACCCCCACCCCATCATACACCATATCCGCATCATGTATTAAACAAAGATTTCATGCATAATATGATTTTTTTCAATATGTCTAATAAACTAGAGTACCATGAAAAAACCCGAAGATAAAAATTATATGGGAATTTAGGGTTCATAGTATAGATACCAGATGTCTCATCGTAGCTCTCGCACTCATCATCTTTCCTCCTTGGATAAAGATGATTTCTTCAAGCAAAGTGGTTGAAATTGAGCAGAAAACTAGGATTTTGCAAAAATGGACCAAAGATGTCTCTGAAGGCATACTTAAATTGATTCTTATTTCTTCAACTAGTCTCGAAGGTTTAATAGTGTAAAGATGGTGTAAAATTTTCTTTCAAAATTTTATAAGTTTGATATAATTTAAAAGCAATGAGTCACGAATCAAACCAAAAGTCAGCTGTTTTTTTTTCTTTTTTTTACTAAGTCAAAAAAAAAAGCAGTCACAAATCGAAAGACTATTTTACGGTAAGAAATTGGTTGGAAGCCTAGCAACAAGTTGAGCTCCTACACCTTTTTTTTTGTGTTAAAGGAAATTAGCCGCTATTGAGGGGCAGAAACTTGAGCTACCTGGGGCAGAGCAGCAAAACTTGATGTAGGAGTGTAAATTCTTCCTAGGATGTGCAATTAGGTAGAAATGGGCTTTAAAGCCCAATATGTTTTAATGAAATTTTAATAGGCTGGGGGAGCTAGACTTGAAGCATGGTGTGTTGTTGCAAGCTGGCTTCTCCCTGTGAGCCATCATGGCCCCATATGGGGCACCTTTCTTTATTGGGCTATTTTGCTGCTTTCCCCTTCTCCCAAGATCGCTTAATTAGCGCTTCCTCCCCAAATAACAAATTAAGCTGCTTCCTCCCATCACAGCATTTTCCATCCAATTTCTAGTTAGCTGAGCTTGCAGAAGAGATACAGAGGTAAAGAGCTGCAAGCCATAAATAAATCTTAACCCGATTCGTGAGATAATGTAACTGGGATAATATTGTTCTGTTATATCAAATAAAACCCAATTGAGCAACCTGAAACTTAGATCTCCCAACACCAACCCTTCAACACAACCATTTTGCATCAAATCAGTCCGAACAACCAACAAAGATTACACCACTTGCAGTTGAACTATGAACCAGAAACCTTAACTGAGGGCACAAACTGAAACATTGAGGATTTGAATGTTGATTGAAACTGTGACCGATGGGTTCAACTCGGATTGAGGATTGATCAGAATTGTTCCGAGCAGATATGGAATGGCTTGAGGGGTGCAAATGAATTATTGGAAATTGGAGTTTAGGTTTTGATTCAAAGGGTTATTTTTTATAACCCTTCTTTGATTTTTCAATTTAAATGACGACCACCGATCACAAGGTTTGATTATCTATTCTTTTTCCGCCAGCTTATGTAGAAGTGACGATGAAGACGCATGTCTAGCAAGTGAGGGTAGTTCAGACATTTTTAAATAAATGTTTTTGTCTATGCCACATGTGCACTGCTGTTGAGTCATCTAACTAGCCAATGGACGGAATACCTAACGATTGGAGGAAACACTAATTTCAATCTATTTGGGGAGGAAACGCTAATTAGCGATCTTGGGAGGGGAGGAAACGCAAAATAGCCCTTCTTTATTTATTGGCGGATCAAGATATCCAAGTCTCTGACAAATCCTTGGTGCAGGTTTAGTCGATAGGCTTCTCAATCCATGGATACCTGGCCAGGTTAAAAAATCTATTGAGACACTCGACCTCCAATTTGAGAGGTGAGTGTCCGGGTTGATTTTGTTTAACCAAGATAAACCAGACTCTTAACACCACACAAAACATATATGTACATTGCTAGAAGGAAACACAAACAAATACAGGAA
The DNA here is from genome assembly GCA_023531295.1 of Papaver armeniacum. NCBI lineage: Eukaryota > Viridiplantae > Streptophyta > Magnoliopsida > Ranunculales > Papaveraceae > Papaver > Papaver armeniacum. The sequence goes on from JAJJWW010005865.1 coordinate 4,198, forward strand.
GAGAAACCTAAGACACCTAGATGATTTATCTATTGGATGTATTCTGCCTAATAGGAAGTTTCCGGTTCATATAAATTACTACAAACAACAAACAATTTATCTAAAACGTATAGGACTAAGAAAAACTCTGAGCTCACGGATCTCTTGAAAGTGTCACCAGCACCAACTTCATATGCATATTACCTCGACCATACTTAAGATTTTTCAAGATCTCCCATATTTGCTGGCAGTGGCTTCTTCCAACACTAGTTCCCGGTCTTGTATTTCTCCATAGCCCTCGGAGCTAACACACAAACAATTGTAAGAAAATTAGGCAACAGAAATGGATTGATGAAGCTAAGGAAACGTTGCTAATTAGCGTTATAACTTTACTGACACGCACATTTATGAACATTCCAGCTGCATAGAAAATTCCGAGTGGCCGTCTTACCGTCGGCAGTTTGCTACTAGTTGATAACCCGTAACGAAGTGAAAAGGGAATGAGACACTAGTAGTACTGCGGGCGGGGAATATCCTAAAACCATCAGTGACAAGATAGGGAACTAATTGAGAAAGGTGAAATTATAATGGGAGTCGATTGAAAAGTTGATTACAACTATTGTATGAGCTAAAGTGGATTTAGTGGGAAGTATTGGATGGTCGTAAATGAGAGCAATGTGAAGGATATCCAAAATGGGTTAGACAGCATCACATCACATCAAAATATATCTATTCATGTCGTCTAATTGAACTTTAACGAGGAACGGTAATACGGAGATGTGATTTACCCGTAGTAAGATCTACTTCATTGCAGTAATTTTGAAGCAAAAATCATACAAAATATTTTTATGAAATGCAATATAGTGGTGTAGATACCTAAACCGATTGCCTCTGAACCTTTCATGATCCTCAGCCTCTTACATGAGTTGATGAACATCCTGCGATAACAAAAAGTAAAAGTCGGGAGAAGCATCTATGTTAATAGCGTGTTTGGATTCCAGAAACAGAAGTCAGAAACCAGGATATTTTGCTTCACAAAAAGTTGACTTTTTTACTTCTAAAAGTCGTGGATACCCAAAAAAGTGACTAAGAGAGCGAAAAGAGTCGCAAGATGAACAGTTTCCAAGAACTAGCTGGAAGCCTAGAACAATTTATCTAAGTTGTGCTGGGAAAGAAGCAGGAAATTTGTGTGCATATGGTTCTAATGTATACTTACTCCCAAGGAACATCTCCAACGAGCATCCAGTCATCATCCCTGTCTTCGTATGCGAGTACATGTTGAGAGCCGTGGAGAAGATCCATCAATTTACTTCCACTCAGCACATCTTTGCCCGGGACGCCATCAGAACCACACTGCCCTGTATGACAAAAAATCAACACAACCACAATTTACACCAAATTCTAAATTACTTTGGCAGTAATGTACAGCAAGTAAAAAATAATAATTTTCACTGTTTGTAACGGCATAGGATCAGTTTTTACAAGCTTTTTGGTACTTGCAAATAAGATAATAATATTTCCTATTCAGTCCCAAATAGCTGATTTCACTTTTTAATATCTTTTACTGAGAATGCAACCCACATTTTGAATTGCATCCTATAGCTTGAAACTCATAAGACTAATAAAGTACCAGTATCTTACTTGCAAGTTATCCGTAACATGCAAGAAGTGGCGGAGCAGTATGGTGCAAATTAACAATAAATAAAAGGACATGCCTAGAGATTTTATTAATCAAAACATACGTAAATAGGCTTTGAGAATCATCAAGTTTGCAAGTGATGGCAATTGATCCCACTTGCACATACGAGATTCCGCTTTTGCAAGCTACATTACAGACCAAAAATAACTAAAGAATTTCATAACGTTTGTTTAAGTAATGACATAAAGAAAAATTGTCTGCATTAGAGAAAGAAAAATTACCAATGGTAAAGCAGCTGAACATCTTCTCCAACCCAGAGAAAAGTTCCACATAATTGCAATAAGTTTTGAGATCAACTTTCCTCAAGTACGGAGCACCATCCATACTCACTTTCACATACAAACATCCCGAATCCGAATCGCTTCGAGCTTCGTCACTGTCTTTACCTGGATTAGTAGCCATTGTATTCTTCCGGAAAGATCGAATTGGCGGCCATCCTACAACCTGTGACCTGTTTTCCAATTTCACCAGCACTTCACTTACCAGATAAACTCTTACACCAATTTTACCAAATTTAGCAAAAAAATAACCTGACTTACTTGGCTGAAGAACTCTGAGTTTGCTTCTTCTCCTGGTTAAGCTTCTGGGATGGCGGAACCATGTTTTCTTTCACTGAACCAGAGTTCTGAGCTAAATTAGAGAAAACCCATTTCTCATCAGGACCATTATGAATGGAATCATAGAAACCTCTTTTAAACCCAGACCCATAATTCACTTTCCCACCTAGAAATGAAGAAACCCCATCAACTCCTGATTTTCTCTCAGGAGATTTAGAACCAGGTAAACCAAGTCTAAGCTCTGTTTCTTTAACATTATCATCAAACCCAATTTTGTTACTAGTAGTAACAGTTGAATAAGAAGAAGAAGATGAGTAGATTATGTTCTTATTCTTCTTCTCACCAATCTCCATTGATGGAATCCCAACTGATAAACCTATATAATCACTTTCCATTGAGAAAAACAGAGGAGTTCTGTAATTTTGAAAAATGAAACACAAGAAGAAAAGGAAATGAAAAGAGAGAAAACCCAGAAAAGAGGATTTTGTTAGATTAGAGAAAGATATACTGGAAATGGGATTTGTTTTGTATATGAGGTTTTTACTTTTCTCTTTCGTTTGGTGGCTCTGTTTTTATTTCTCTTTCTTTTTCTTCTCTTATTCGAGCAACGTCACACAGAGGCTCACTGAAAAGTTTCGAAAAGGTTTTTCAGAAAATATCAGTGGGTGAAAAACGGCTTTGACACGGTCGTGACCCCGCTAAAACGGTCCTCATAACATTAAGGTGTTAAAGACGACCACAACTTATAACCATATAAAAAAAGAATAATACAGTCGAGCCATAACCTGGTCGGTGATGATACTGCTAGATAAAAAATAGGTATGACGAGTGGTTGATGATGATGCTGGTAGATCAAAAATAGGTATGACGAGCGGGTTGGTGATAATGTTGCTAGATCAAAAATATGTACGACGAGTGATTATAATTGTGAAAGGGGGTAAAAAAAGTTGTTACCGTCCCTTGAATTATACAAGATTTTGATTTGTGAACTTTGGCCTTTGAGTGAAGTTTAGTAAAAGGTGAGTGATTCTTTCTAAATCACCTTGAGGTAAGAAATTTAAAAAGGTGCATTTTTTTTTGTGGTTGAGTAAAGAACAGAAGCTTTGATGGCATGTGATCTGATTTTGGAAGTAAAATTATGAGATGTTATAGAGAGAGAATTGAGTGTGCTTCCCACGCACACTTCATTAGAATCATCACTTACACGAATAAGGTTCAGTTTGACTTGGTTATTTTTATTTTTTTCAGTTTCCATTTTTTACCATTTACCTTTACTTTTGACATGTTTTGATCAAAGGGTTCATAAAACATCATTGAAAAGTAAAAATAAAGAAATAGCCGTGGTCTTGTAAAAGAGAAGACAGAGAATAAAAGACACAAAGTAGAGGGAAGAAGGAGAGAGAAATCTTATTCATATGTGTAGAATTACAATGGGTTAAGCCTCTTTTTATATAGATAGAAGACTTGGTTCCCAAGATATGTAAACCTAATCTTAGACATTTAAGGCATCTTAGTAGATAGATATTTGGTTTATAACACTCCCTCGATGACCACTGTGGCTAAGTCATTACAAAATACCGGAAAACTCAAAAGAGAAAACCTCGAAATTGCATGAGCATGTAAAGACTCGACGGTGTTGGACACGCATATGTTGCCTCGTTAAAACCTTGACAAGGAAAACCCAGTGGGACAAAACCTTGACGAAGGAAAAGAGTACAACTCGATAAGTCCAAGAATGCACCTTTGATGATGGCGCCGCTCCCCTTGATGAGTACTTCATTAAATCTTGGCTTGCAAATCTCTCGAAGTCGTGACTTCCCAATTTGATGAACAGATTTCTTGAATGCAGAAGATTCTTCTTCTTTTCATCCAACAAAATTGCTACTTGATGAAGTCTTCTTTTGTGTTAGTCTTCTAGTAGTAGTTTTCTCGAGTCTCCATGCTTCTTTAAAAACATTGACTTGTGTCTTGGGTTGCTATATTCTCGAGAGATGATTTGCGAAATAGTTGATGTAGTTTCTTCAATAAAGTTCCAAGATACCTTATCATACGGGAACAAAATCGTATTTGTGAGAAGGAAATCCAAATTCTTAGGGAGATGATTAAGTTGATTTGGTTTAATCAAATGTGGGCATCCACTAAACAACCAAAATTGATACGAGTCCCCTTGGATGACCATCATGTTGAATTAAATTGCCTCACTAAAACCTTGCCAATAAAACCCAATAGGGAAAAATTTGGACGAAGGAAAAAGAGCACAATATCAACATTTTAAATGAAAATCAAATGTCAACAAGAAGTTGCCTCGTTAAAACCTTGTCAAGAAAACCACATGGGACAAAACTTGAACGTAGGAAAAAGAGTACAACTTTTGACGTAAATATTGATGCTAACCCAACTATATGAGATTTGCAGAAGACAAACATCAAAAAATAACTCTAGTCCATCTTGAATAAGAGTTTAAGCTAGCATAATTCTAACTCATGATTTAAGGGGAAAAAATAGAATATATGCAGCTAAAGCGTGATTTTTTGTGTTTTTATGGACTCCTCAAGAGACCTATATATAAAGCTGATATCATCAACTAATTAATGGATTGTCGGTTTGGTACCAAACTTCTAAAAACACATACAGATTGTTAAACCCGACATAATCGAGTCAAGTGGTGTTTGTGAATATAATTTGAATCCTCCAAATAATACAAATTTGAATATGTTCTTCAAGAAAATCACTTGTGTGAATGCAATACGAGTCCTTGAAGACTACCACGCAAAATGCATCATATAGGAAGAACGATATATTATTGAACCAATCCTCGGGTTTGAACTTATAACCCTCAATCGCTCTTAAAACGACTTATTTCTCTTAATACGCAATACGACTACACCAACCTTTAATTAATAGGCTTGGCAATTTAAATTGTTAAGTCTTGGATCCAAAATCACGTTAATCAAGAAATTAATCCAATCTAATTTGGAATGTATGCCAACCAATCACATTGTCGATATTCCTCTGCAAAGGGGTTAACAACCACAATCTTTATTATTTTAGTAGCTACTGTAATATTCGACAAAAAAATTATCTTACTACGAGCTCACACAATTCCCAAATGTATGCATACTTTGAAAATTTCAAAATTTATGGTACCAAAGACCGCGGGCATTATAATCTCCTCGTTTTCATGTGAGAAGTTATTATTATATTTGAGAATGTGATTTTGGTACACTCAATTGGAGCACTACCTGTAGCCTTTATATAACGCTACTTATTTGCTAGATGTGACTGGATTTCCTCTTAAGAGGCAAAGCTTATATAAAAGCAAAATGAGAAAAATTTAACACCAATTATATAATGACAGCCTTAATCGATTTGAGTGATGGGAGAGAAATTAATATAACTTTTAAGTTAATGAACACAAACCTCCGGTAGTGTATGGTCTCCCCCTGGTTGTGTCGGAAATACTTTCATCTCATATACGAAAATAAGTTTCATAAAGTATTATCCGATTAATTCGAGACATATACTTATTATAAAATATATCTTTCGACATAAAAAAATGTAGTCTTAATAGACATACATATTTAACATCAACCATGTGTTATGTTTGGAACCAAAATTAATTGGTGTAAAAGCATATAAAATATGCGTACTCCCCAAAAAATGTACTCCCCAAAAAATAAAATGAGAATAAAATTATGGACACTTATGTTAGAAAAAGAAATTTATAGAAAGATTAATTAAGTCGCTCAAGGACTAATGATATTGGCTAACAAGCCGGGTGCGCACCCTTTGATCTTTTGTGTCCTTTCGTGTTCCAACTACAAGTGGAACAGTCCAAAATTTCGGAGATTATTAGTAGGAAGAAAAATTAAATTTTCCCAATATCCCAAGGATATTACAATTTTTTTATTCGCTGGTATTTGCAATTGGACCATAATAACGATACTTTATCCCCTAAAATCGGTAGGAAAACCAAATCTAGTTGGTTATAGATTTCAATTTAAGAAAAATAAAGAAATCACATCATTTGAAGAGAAATATCCACTTAATGGTTGATGGAACAATTTCCTTTGAAGGAATAAAAATTAGTGGTTTATTATGAGATAAAACCATATTCGTCGATAAAGGTTTTTTTATAAACCTATGTTCTGCGTCGTTATTTTAGAATCGATGAAACATATCAAATTGGCTAAGAGAAAAATTAATTTGGAAATGCCAATTTTACTCACATAATTGAGATACCAAACCTATACCAAACGGTTAAACGATGTGCCAAATTCGTTTAACGATAGGGAAAAGAAAATCGTTTAGTCATCACATATGGAAAATCCATTTTATGGTCACGGATAGTTTCTTGTAAACGAATAGAAACAATTTATAAAAATCACATGATCTTCCTCCAATGAAAGAAGATACCAAACTTAATTGGCCGTAGGTTTTGCAACCATGCACGTGATTAATTACCGTAAAGGTATTTCAATTGCGATAACATCGATTTTGGTGATTAAAGTTTCATTAAAAAAATAGAAACCGCAAACCATCTTTCGATGATTCTTCTTTTTTTTTTTTCTTCTTTCTCAATGAAAAATAGAGAAGAAAAGAAATCAAATTTATTTGAAGAAATAATAAATAAATTTGATAACCCGTACTAAATGCATAGTGTTTTTGGGTGGGTTTAGTTACACGAAAGGAAAAAACTTAAGAAGCCATATTGGTATGGTTGGTGTAAAAAAATATGAAATCCACATTAGCTATTAAACTTCAAACGTATTTGTGGATTCATTGACTGAATGCTGTTATTTCATCGACAAGACAAAACAGTAAGATGTATGACAGATATGGAATCAATGGTCCACTGTATAATCCATATACTCACTAAAAGATAATTCGTTGACAAATTAATATGCCATAAAGAATTGGATAACAAAAGCATTAGCAAATTAAATAAACCACTATTCACCTCGGATTAGTTAAGAAACATCATAAACGGTGTTTACTTACTGTATTCTCCCGTGAGCATGCAGACAGACACTTTGATCAGATTTGTATCAACCAATCAAAAATTAGTACATGCAAATTACACAAACAAAGAGATTAGTACATAGTTGAAAACCTATAAAAGCATAACTGTGTTCATGATATGATCTGATGAGGTAAGCGTGGAAATAATAATATAATAATAATTAGAGAGAAAAAAAAAGATAGTGTAATAATAACCGATTCCATTCTCGATTTCGGAAAATGCCCCCGGCAGAGCAACGTGCATGATAACGTCTTGTAAAAGAGAAGACAGAGAATAAAAGACACAAAGTAGAGGGGAAGAAGGAGAGAGAAATCTTATTCATATGTGTAGAATTACAATGGGTTAAGCCTCTTTTTATATAGATAGAAGACTTGGTTCCCAAGATATGTAAACCCTAATCTTAGACACGAAGGGCATCTTAGTAGATAGATATTTGGTTTATAACACGTGGTTCTTTTTCTTTTCTTTTTACCATTTTAATCTTATCAGGGTTGTTGTTCCCCGTTGCCATTTTTGTATATGATTTCGTGATGGGGGAGAATTCGGTCTCATAGACTTGGGTGTCTCCGGTTATATTTTGGGATTTGAAGCCACAACAAACTCGGCGTAAGTATCTTCCGGGCATGGACCTGGACTTTTCTTTCACAAGGAGTCAATCCGCAATAATAAGGGTCATTTGCAAATATTCAGTCAATTTTTTCCGAAGAGATTAATAAAGTAGGTCTTTTAAGATTTTTTTTATTTTTTATTTTTAAAGATTTATTAGGTCGATTTTGAAGTATAGACATAAATTTACCCATAATATGGCAAGCTCGACCCAAGAAACTCGTTCGCCGATCAATTCTTTATATAAAAATGAGTTTATTCGAGCTCTGTGGTTAATCGGAGCTTCTGGTTGATTCTGGCCCCACCATTCTAAATTTCAGCCAATAGCATTTCAGTAGAATCTTTTGGACCCACAAAATATTATCTGGCCTAAAACATTTAAAAAAATAATTTCCTAAATTTACTAAATCTTATTTAATCTTAGAAACATATCAAAACAAATATACACAACCTCAACATTACCAAAATAAAACGATTTCATCATAACAAAATAAAATAAAATATGCAATGTTCATCGTGATTTCATCGTAAAATTAAATCAATCATATGAATAAAAAAAAAATTCAATGTCCAATGTCCATTTACAGTTTTTATAATAAAATCCGCTAATTACAACTCCAAACTACGAGTAAAAGAAAATATTTGCAATTACACTTTCAGTTGGAATGAAATACCTAAAAAAAATTCATAAGCATATACCTGATTAAATGAAAATATTTAAATCACCGATTAAAAGAAAATACTTGATTTGTGGGTGGCCCGTATGAATCGAGTAAAAGGTTTGTTAATCCTGTACAAATAAAAATAATACAAAATCATTAGAAGTATGATTATCAACAAAAAAAAAAAATTATCAACAAAAAAAAATAAAAACAATGATTTCCTTTATAGATAAAAATAATACAAAATCATTAGGAATATGATTTCTAAAGGAGAAAAAAAATCGTAATCAGTTACAGAAAAAAAAAGAAAAAAAGAATAGGAATATGATTTTGAAAGATATCAAAATAACAGGAAAGAAAATATTGGAATAATACAAAATCATTAGGAATATTATTTTCAAAGGAAAAAAAAATCATAATCAGCAAAAAAAAAAAAGGAATGAGAATATGAAATAACAAGAAAGAAAATATTGGAGTATGTTATTGAAATAAATGTGAATATCAAAATACAATGATATTATTTCCTAAGAAAATTTTATTTTATTTTTTTGGAGATTTTTTGGGTTTAGAAAAGGATGTTAAATATTTTTATATTGTACTAATATATTATAACGATAAAACATGGTGATATTGGCGCATATTATTTCCTTAAGACAATTTTTCATTTATTATTTCCTTTGATACAATTTTCATTTTTATAGAATTTCTAAATAAACAAATTTCTATTAAAATGTGTAAAATTTGCTCAATATTTTTTATGCAAATATATTGCAACGGGTAAATGTGTCCATCCTAATATCCAAGTTGGTGGATATTGTTTCCTAAGATAATTTTTTATTCTTATGGAATTTTCTGGATTTAACGAAATCTATATAAAGGCTTGAATATAAGCAAAATCGCAGGTTGTTTGTCATTCGTTTTTTTTTTCTTCTTTTTCTTTTCTTTTGTTGCGCTCTTGCAATTTGTTGTTTGATATATTTTTGTATCCTCGAAGGTTGGCACTAGGCTGCGCAACGGGAGCGCATGAATGGCTGCCGCAATAGGAGCTTATGATTTTTTATACCGGTTATTTTGGAGCTTCATGATAAGATACAAAACTCACACAAGGTATATATAATAGCAAAATTTGTTGGTATTTTTAAGTTTTTTTCATTGTTCTGTTTTGTAGATGTTGTTGGTGCTTCTTGGCAATGCTGCATGGGATGATATGAGCATTTTCTATGGGTTTCCTTGATTTTAACAATTCTTACTTCCGTTTTATGCCTCCCTTTTATTTGTCGATCTATGGAATCAATCAATATAGGAGCTTAATACCTAAATGAGGTGATCAAATCGTTTTTCACTTTTCCTATGGCCTTCTCTTTGATTTTTGACTAATCTTCCAATTTATTTTATACCCATATTTTTATTTCTTCTTCGTTCATCGTATATGTCGTGATCTACTTATTGTTCTTTCTCCTACTATTGTTCTGTTGATTTTATTTTGCAGGTACGCTTTTGGCTAGAAACAATTCTCATATTGTAAATAAACTTTTTCTTTTCGGTTATTCCATTCTCTGTTCTTGTATCTTTTTTCACTCTAAATTGATGAACCCTAACTCTTTTATTGTTATAATAATATAGTTCTCGCGACTTGTGGATTGTTCCTGCTCTCCACAATTTCTAATGTTATCTGCTAAACAAAAAGAAACAAATATAAGATGTGACCTTGAAGAAAAAAAAATCCAGGAGAGCTACCTATAGTTGCTTGTGTTCGACTGTAGAGCATTTTTCAAATGATATTTTTGTTTTGATGAAAGGAAATATTTTATAGTCTTAAGGGAAAGACATTGTTTTGATTATATAGAATATATATATATATATAACCAGACATCTTTTCTAAATTTTCCCCAACCTCTAGAATCGGTATTCACATCAATATATCTATCTAGGAACTTAGTCATATTATTTGTTAGACTATTACACGGTGTCCAAATGTAAATAAAAGAAGAACTAAATGAAAGATTTTTTTTATTAAATAATACTCTGGAATCAAGTACTTATAAATAATTTGGTGGATATTGTTTCCTAAGATAATTTTTTATTCTTATGGAATTTTCTGGATTTAACAAAATCTATGTAGAGGCTTGAATATAAGCAAAATTTTAGGTTCGTGTAATTTAGGATTTTGTTGTTTGATCTGTTTTTATATTATATCCTCGAAGGTTGGCGCTAGGCTGCGCAACGGGAGCGCATAAATGGTCGTTGATGTTGGAGCTTATGATTTTCATTGTTCTGTGTCTATCCTAATATCTACGTTGGTGGATATTGTTTCGTAAGATAATGTTTTATTCTTATAGAATTTTCTGGATTTATAGAAGCAAAATCCATAGAAAAGCTTATTCTCTACCTCTTAAATTCAATTAATTGCTCAAAGAAACATAGTAAGAAGCGCTTCCATTTTTGTGTTCTATCTTTATAGCTTAGAAACAACTGGGGGTTAGTATAGATTTTGGTGGTTTGTGATGTGGTTATCACTTTACAACATGCATATAAAAACATAAGCAATCGATGGGTAAGAGATGCTCATTTATCATGTTTATGGCGTATAATGTCTATGGGCCTATGGCTTCTTCCAAGGCAATTTGACATTTAATTTATCACATCCACGTAGGATTTTTTTACATCTTCTGTTGGAGATGCTCTTTTATCATATTTATGACATGCATATTTTTTATATTGTTATGTCTTACATTAGCATGGAAGAGGAAGAAGCACCAAGCGGAATTTTGAGTTGACCTACATTGCTCTAACATATGTACAGCATGCCATTGTGATTGATCTGCACCATAAAACTGTTGATTTGGTATATGCTTGGGCCTCGGATACCCTGAATGTACCATACTACCAATGTTCAAAATTATAAGATGCTTTTTAAAAAGTGTCTTGGCTGTTAGATTGTTCTGGGCTATTTACTGAGCTATTTAGGTTGAAGTTGAAGCTGACTTAGATCGGTAATTAAGTCTTTTTCTTGCTTAAAAAACCACATAGACCTTGCACTTTTTTTATCCAACTCATTGTCCAATTTGTTACATAACAGATTCCTAAGATTTGAGTTTATGAACTGAGTACAAGATAGGAACTCACCCCCTTTCAAAATAATTGTTTGGAATCATTGCAAATACTTGCATGTTATAAACTAATACAAGATGACAATAAGCACCGAAGTTCGACATTTATCCATAAGTTTGTCGCAGGATGCGTGATGTTCCCCTGTGTGCATTATAAAAAAATGTTCAACACGGGCGGTGAACCAATAAGATTATGTGAATGAATGAGTACTTAAATATAGGACAACCCACACGGCCATGCCCATGATTTAACGGTTTCGATTTTTTGATCAATATGATTTCACATTTGCGAGGGGAAAAAAATATGGAATACGATATCGATAGATATCAAAATAATAAAAAGAAAATAAGAATCTTCACCTAAATGAAAAAAAAAATTCAAAATATTGTTTAATATTGTTTGATTCCATAATTAAAAAATTACAAAAAAAAAATTATTTCAATTCCATAATTATTTTTTATTTTTTCCCATGAAAAGAAAAATAAAAAATATAGTAATTTTGGAAAAAGTTTTTTACAAGCAAACGGTAGCTATCCAAAAAAAAAAAATTTCATTCCACAAAAATGAAAAATAAAAGAGGATATTCAGTCTTTTTTGGACAAAAATACTAAAACGAGTTAATGTGATTATCCAAAAATATAGTAGCTAACCATGATTGTACGAAACTTTCCGTTTTTGCGTGGCTACTCTCTCTCTGTCTTCTGATGGTTTTCTTTTTAGGTTTTTTAAGATTTTGCTGTCGGGTACGGAAAGTAGCTGCAAATGTTTTCCCAATGCGATTCTTAATGATTGTCGTTCCATGGAGAAATTGGTAAAGCTCTTTGTCTCTTTTCAGATCTAAGTGTATTCATATTTATGATGGTGAAAGTATTGTTGTCAAGAAGTTTGCGCTGAACATAAAACTCTTTCACTCTGGAATATATACCAAAATCACAGTTGCTACGGCTCTAGAATATGGTTTTCCATACATATTCTCTTTTGTACTAACTTCGTATATATATCAAAATAGTGTGATATGGTTTTCCATACATAGTTCATATTCCACTATGGAATATGGTTTTCCATACATATAACCTCTTTTCGTATATACGTGGTTACTCCTGTTCCAAATTTCGTATATATGTGGTTACTTCAGTTTTAGTACCGACATTGACTACCTTAAAATACACCACGCCGGTACAATGTTCTGGCAGTACACATTGACTATCGACAGTGCCGGTACCAAGTACCGGCATAAAAAATGCAACCTAAAATGTATGCCGGTATTTGTGACAATTTTCCTGTATGTTTTAAGTCCACTACCGGCATGCTCGAATTATTACAAAAGAATGTCGATACCCAAAACCGGCATGCAATGCAACCAAATATCTATGCCGGTACTTGTGACAAATTCATAAACTCTCCTGTATGTTTTAAGTCCACTACCGGCATACACGAATTATTATCAAAGACTGCCTGTACTAAAAACCGGCACTGTATTCATCCTAGATTGAATGCCGGTAGGGAAAATTCAGTTTCTGGTTAATCTAGGATTGGAAACCGGTACTGTGTTCATAAAACCGGCATTGTGTTCATACAAATTTCAGTGCTGGTACTCTCTGAGACTCAACTGTTTGAGTTAGGGTTCACGATTCTAACCTAAACCCATTGCTATAAATCGATTTAAACACCTATAAAGTAGTTTAAAATCACTTACCTTCTCACAGAAGCCATATTTCTGAGTAGTTGATCGTCAGAGAACGTTGCTTCTTCTTTTTCTTGCTCTTGAGCAATCTTAGCAATTCTTTGCTCCTGTTTTTGTTGAGCAATCGATGTTGAGTTCGATTGGGCATTTGGTTTCTTTCTTGGAGGCATTATTTATGATTCGGGTAGGTTAATCGACGAAGAAATTTTTGAATCGACGATTAATCGACGAAGAACGGATGAAGAACGATGAAGAAAAAAAAATGGTTTGGTTTTTTATTTTTGATTTTCAGTGCCGGAACTGATTTGAGAATGGGGGATAAATGGTTTGGTTTTTTATTTTAAGTTTAGTAGAAAGGACATAATAGTCTTTTCATAATATTTTTTAATTAACCAAAGGGTATTTTAGTATTTTTCATACCCAAAAATCACCCTTTAACACACCATGGGTTGGGAGAACTAATCAATATCCCCCAATTCCTTTTTATATCCCCAATTTCGCGTTCATATTAATCACACATAGTATAAGCATAGGAGGTGAACAACAAACAGGGTTTTGCAAACTGACAATCAAGAACAAGTTGGATGGAGTATATTCTATATTTCACTATTACAAAAACTGCAATGGCATTCAATAATTGTCACATACTTAGAAGATTATTGGAATAACTGGAACACCATGGAAAAGTATTTCAGTGAAGAAAGAAATGGGCCAGCTAAAAGACTAAGGATTAATGAAGTTGAGGGCAATCCTGCAGCAACTATTGATAGAGACATCATAGTGATTGAACCTTCTGAGTCCAACTTGAACCATCCATATCAGTGGTTTAATGGATGGACAAACAATGCAAAGAAAAGAAAAGATAGGCATCCAAACTCCAACAAACCAAGAATATCCATATCCGGAAATACTGCCACAGGAACCATTAGAACCTATATATTTTAAACTGTCTGCTTTTCCAAATTTATGTTTTGTAACTAGTGTAATCCTTTTGCTGTTTTCTAGCCTGTAGGTTTAGTTTTAATCCCTGTAAAGTTTTATTTTCTACTTTGTAAAGTTTTATTTTCTACTTTGTAAAGTTTTAATAGCTTCCCTGTATAGTTGATTACTGTTTTATTTGTAAATCTCTCTTTGTACCTCTGTTAGCCTCTTGTTATTTGATTTAAGCCTTCCTCCTTTGTAATCGGTTAATAGCTAGGTTTTCTTCCCTGTACTCTGAATTCAAAGTTCTCAGTTTTCTTTACAACTTTGATCCTAGTCTAATTTAATTGGTCTGTTTTAATTCGCCTAATCTGTCTCTCAACTAGTCCCTTGTTACTACTGACTTTCAGATTTTCTGGTTTTCTTTTTTGCTCTTTTGCTGACAGCTTTTCCTTGTTTAATCTAAATCTCCTTTGTCTTCTTTTTAATTTTCATTTTTAGCCACAGTGCTAGATTCTGTCATTCTGGTTTTCTGTTTTGTTTTCATCTATGAAGATTCTATCTTGGAATGTCCAAGGAATTGGAACGCCAATAACCCAAGATCATTTTAATCATATGAACTCGTATTATAAGCCTGACATTGTTTTTTTAGCTGAAACCAAAGCACAAATAACAAAAATGGAACCTTTTTTTAAAAAAGCTCATTTCTTTGACTGGTTTATAGTTCCGTCCGTGGGAATTGCAAAAGGGTTAGCGATTGCTTGGCACAATAATATAGAAATGAATCTGATTTCATCAAACTTGAATGTTTGCCATTTTGATACAAGAATTGGAGAAAAGGAGGTGATATTAACCTGTGTATATGGTGCAGTGGAAGCGGAAGAAAAAATAGAACAATGGAATTACATAGCTCATTCTGCTCAACGGTTCAGCAAACCTTGGTTATTAATTGGAGACTTAAATGTGATACTGGATCCAAGCGAAAAACAAGGAGGAAACAAATCAAGCTCCAGCAGCAAATCATTCATAATCCATACAATTGATTCTTTGGGACTTCAAGATGCGGGTTACGAGGGAGCTCCGTTTACTTGGTCAAACAACAGACAAGGTGAGGCTAATATATGCGAAAGAATCGACAGAGCTCTCACGTCATTTCAATGGACTCAGAACTTTCCAAATACAAAGGTATGTCATCTTCCTAGGGTCGGTTCTGACCATACTCCTCTCCTTCTCGATTCCCACCCGGATAAACAAGTCCTACATAAACCCTTTAGATGCATAAGATCCTGGCTCACTCACCCCACTATTTCAGCTTTGGTAGCCAATTCTTGGAATCTACACTCCAGTAGTGATATAAATAATAACTTCTACTCCAAGCTTCAACTCCTTTCTTCCGACCTTTCTCAATGGAACTCTGATGTTTTCGGAAATATTCACAAGAATATAAAATCCCTAAATAATAGGATAGATAGCCTACATAAATCCGGTAATTATGCTACCAATCTAGATAAAATAAAAAATCTACAAGCAGAATTAGGGGTTTGGTACAACATTAAAAATGACTATTTCCACCAACTCTCTAGGGATAAATTTTTCAAAGAATACGACCAAAACACCGAATATTTCCATGCTTCGGCTTCAAATAGGAAAAGAATTAATTCTATACATTCCCTAAGAGAGCCTTCAGGCATTTGGATTTCGGAAAGAGATCAAATCTATTCCCTCCTCGTCAGCCATTTATCCAATATAGGAACCTCGCCGGACCCGTAACTACGTGGAAGATCCGTCAAACATTATTACTCCTTGCATTTCTAATGAAGAAAACTCCGCCTTATCTCTTATTCCTTCTAAAAAAGAGATATGGGACACTTTATCCAAGATGAATCAATGGGGAGCCCCGGGACCAGATGGTTTCCAGCCGGGTTTTTTTAAAGCTAACTGGTATATTTTGGGACAAGATATTACAACCACAGTTCAAGATTTTTTCAAAAATGGTTCTCTAGACCCCAATCTAAACCACTCATTCATTACCCTTATTCCAAAAACTTCTACTCCTCAAACCCCAGCCGATTTTAGACCCATTAGCCTAAGTAATACTATTTACAAGATAATATCTAAAATTATGTCCAATCGCCTCAAACCAATTCTTAATAAAATAATATCCCCGAACCAATCAGCTTTTTTACCCGGAAGACAAATTACTGATAATATCATCATCGCTCATGAGCTTATTCATACAATGAATTCCTCGAAAGCTAAAAAGGGTCACTTCGCTCTAAAATTAGATCTTTCAAAAGCCTTTGACATAGTGGAATGGAATTTTATAAAATCCGCTCTTTCAGCTCTAGGCTTTAATAACCACTGGGTTAATTTCATTATGCAATGCATCTCTACCACTTCCTTTTCCATTCTTCTTAACGGCTCACCAGGGCCGAATTTCAAAAATTCTAGGGGGTTAAGACAGGGCGACCCCCTTTCCCCGTACCTATTTCTTATCTGTATGGAAATTCTTTCTAGACTTCTAGAAAATGCTGTTTCTGAGAAAAAAATCTCTGGCTTGAAAATAAACAAAAATGCTCCAAACATCTCCCATCTATTCTTCGCAGATGATTGCTTCCTTTTTACCAAAGCCGATTTAGGAGAGGCGAAAAACCTTCTTGACATCCTGTCCAGATTTGGGGAAATAACTGGTCAAATGATAAACCTCCAAAAATCCGGGATTTTTTTCAGGAAAAAAATCCATCCGAAGCATGGGAAAATCATAGCCAAAATCCTAAAAGTCCCTCTTATAACAAAAAATGATAGATATTTAGGTACCCCTCTCTTTTTTAATAAAAAAAGAAAGGATAATTTCGAACCTCTACTCCAGAAATACTATGACACTCTGCAAGGTTGGAAATCTAAACTTCTATCACAAGCTGGAAGTACGGTGTTAATAAAATCGCCCGCAAGGTTATCCTACTTATCAAATGCAAATCCTCAACCTTCCCAAGGAAACCTTGGATCAAATGGATAAAATTCAAAGAGACTTCTGGTGGAACAAGGATAAAAAGAAAAAAAGAGGAGGTTATTTTAAAGCTTGGGTAAACATATGCAAACCTATCTCTCAAGGAGGGCTAGGGATAAAAAAACCCACATTTTTCAACATCTCTCTCCTAACGAAACTGGCCAGCAGACTGATCTCAGAACACGATCACTTATGGGCAAGATTATTGAAAGCCAAATACTTCCCAAACAACCATCCTTTAGAAGCCTCTAGGACTTCGAATCTTTCTTGGATATGGACAAGCATACAAAAAGGTCTAAATCTCATCAAAGGAAATTTCGTTTGGCAAGTTAAAAATGGAGCTTCGGTAAAGATCTGGGAAGATAACTGGTTACCATCAGAAAACAAAATTCAAAAACCAACGGGTTTATTAGATCCAGTCCCACAAAAGGTAAGTGAACTGATTACACAACAGGAAGATTGGGATCTAGAGAAACTGGATACTTTTTTCTCCCATAATATAAAAGAGAAAATCCTTGCCATATCGCCAAATATACAAGAGCAAGATAAAATTAGATGGCAACATCACGACTCCGGAAAGTTTTCAGCGAAAAATGTTTACAATTTCCTCATAAAACAAGATCAGGAAAACACCAACAACGGCGAATTTCCATGGAAAAAAATATGGAAAATCAATGTAATTCCGAGGATCAAGTTATTCATTTGGAAACTAGCGCAGAAAGCTCTTCCCACTAATGATAGATTAGGAGCTCATAATAAGGATTTTATCACAGATTGCCCAATGTGTAATACTCAATCGCCAGAAACAGAACAACACCTGATAAGATCCTGTCCGTTTGCTAGAGCAATTTGGTTTGGTCTATCTTTAGACGCAGTTAATACCAGCATTAATACAGACTCTATGATGGATTGGATTAAAGAATGGATATCGGAATCTGATTTCGCTAAATATTCAGGGAAGATTGCAACAATATCCTGGTTCATCTGGAAATATCGATGCTCAGTAGTATTTAACAAAATAAACCCAAACCCAAATTCGCTTATTGAGCAAATTAACAATTTTCTACAACAATATCCACAAGAGAATACCAAGAAGACCAAAAAAAAGTATCAACTTTGGAATACAAGGATAAATGGTCAAGTTTAGCTTCAGACTGGATAATATTCATAGATGCGGCCTTCAAAAAGGAAAATTCAACAATGGGATATGCCTTTATCCTATTCTCGGCGGACACCGAAACTTTTATGCACATTGAAGCGGGAGCAGATATGGCTACATCAACTTTCCATGCAGAGTCAAAAGCCTTATTAAAAGCTTCATATTGGCTTAGTGAGAATATTCTATCTAGTGTCACTTTAGTCACAGATTGCAAGAGGTTAGTGGACACAATTGAAGAAAAAGACAAGATCCCAGATTGGAGCGCGGAGAACACAATAATGAAAACCCAAAAGATCCTGCAAGGACTCCCTCAAGCAAAGGTGAAATATATCAACGAAGATTTAATGTTTTGGTGATCGAGATAGCAAAAGAAGCTCGGACAAAGAATCTTAACCACATATCTACACAAATTCAGCTAAAGATATCACAATCAAGTGTGATGTCCAATATTTTTGAGAAGAAAGATATTGTAAATCTGATGTTATTTATTGCTTGATTAATATAATTTCTTTTTACATCAAAAAAAAAAAAAAGTAATGCATTTCCATAAGAATATTTTTATCCTTTGGGATATCTAAATGTTTGGATGGTAACTAATGGTATTCAGTTTCTGATACATGGATTTCATAAAGAATATCCAATCCTTGTCAAGGTCCATCTTAGTTTGTCTGGATTCAAGTTTCCTTCCAAGTCGGAGGAGAGTCTGTTGTTAAGAATTTTAGAGGTCCATTTTTTATCAAAAATAGAATTCCCGCTTTTTAATTATTTGGTTGATTAATTCGGCAAATACTTGTGTATCATACTAAGCCAAGCTCAGTTAGAGTTAAAGTTTCCCCTGATATCATTTAGCGAGCCAATTATTTATGGATTGTCCATTACCTACTACTTCCCACACCTTGTACTTATGAATAAGGAGTGTGCCTTTGTAAATACACTTCTAAATCCAAGAAGTTGTTGTGAGAATTTTCAAATGGAAAATATTTTTTTTTTTTTGAAATATTTTGATTTTAAAACAGAGGCACAAAAAGAGGTAGGCTGCTCCACCCATGATCCGAGATATGCTTCATTAGAACCAGAGTTTTCTCCTCACCAAAACTCACACTTTTCCTACCATTTTTTTTCGCAGGAGGAAACATCTTATCTGAAAAGTGGCATGCTTGACAGAACAAACTTATTAAGCACCATTTTACACGTTTGTGTTAGAAATTTTGCTTTCCAAACTTGTATTTTTTTTTTTTTTTTAAATTCCATTTTCTTCACTATCGTATCAAAAATTTGATTTTTGGTCCAACAATGAAGAGAGGTGCTAGATATCTTTCTATAGTGTGTTGTGCATATACTAGTATTCTTAACAATACTAATAACAAAGATTATGTGGGAAAAGAGTCTCGATCATTCCAAAAAAGTGAAATACCTTTCTTTATCGTGCCCATTAAGCTAGATAATCAGCTAACCATCTAGTATTAATTTTGAACGCGCGATTGGGATACTTATATTAATGGGGGATATAAATTACTTTCCCCAACCAATAGTGTTTGTTAAGAGGTGTTTTTGAGGGGGAAAAAAATTAAAATACCCTTCCCTCAAAATAAAAATCTAAAAATTTAAAATCAAAAAAAATAATCATATCCCACATTTCCATCTTCACTGCCGGCATTCTCGTTAGGGTTAGGGCTTTGAAACCTCCCCACTTTGAAAACGATTTTTTTTTTTACATTTGGAAGTGATGAAGACCATGCTGGTAGTGATGAAGACCATGCCAAAAGTGATGAAGACCATGACGGTAGTGATGAAAACCATGCCAGAAGTGATGAAGACCATGCCGGAAGTGATGAATACCATGCCGGTAGTGATGAAAACCATGCCGGTAGTGATTAAGACCATGCCGGAAGTGATGAGGACCATGTCGGTAGTGATGAAGACCATGTCGGAAATATTTTTTTTTACATCGTCGGTAGTGATGAAGACCATGCCGAAAAATGGTGCAGGCATGCTTGGTAACTAACATTCAATGTCAGACTAGATGTCAAGCATGCTCGATAGAAATCTATCAATGCCGATAGTCAAGTGAAAAAATTCAATTTTCTGGATACTTTACATCATGTGTAGGCAAATAAATTTAAGCAACATACTATGCCGTTACCAGTACCGGCATGCTCGAGAATTAACTGACTGTGTCGGCAGGAGACTGATTAAAACCAGAAAAAAATTCAAAACGGATAGTGGCAAACATTTATGAAAATTTCCAACAAATGCCGGCATGGTTTTTGTGGTTGAATACAATGCCTGCCTGCTTTCAAAATGGGGATATTGTTGGCCGGCATGGACGTAGTATGAATACAATGCCGGGAATGCTGCCGCCACCATTGTATTCATACTACGTCCATGCCGGCACCGAGCTATTTCAGCTACAACAATGGTGGATTCAAAGAAAAAAAATCAAATTTTCAACACATTGGCACCTTTACCTGAGTATTGGGAGTGCTTGTATGTTGGACTAGTTTACTCTCTTGGGTTTGTTCTTCAAGAAACTCTCCATGCTCATAAAAATCATGATACAAGGGTGTTGGTTCCACAAATACTTGCAATTGTGACTTGTTGTCATTAGCATAAGATTGAAGATATGCTTCTTATTGTAGTTGAGCTAAAGATTCAGCAGCAATTCTCTCTTCACAATCATCCTCCATTTTTACCAAAAAAAGTTCTCTCTCAATTTTTTTCCCTCCTTCTACTTTCACCTCACTCATCCAAATACAAATAAAAATACACAATACACACTAATCATTTATCAAATAATCTTATGAATTTACTAATTATAATTAAGCACTAAGCATGAGTAGTAAGGGGTAGATTAGGTATTAGGTAAAATACTTAGATAAGGGGTGACCCAATCGAGCGTTCTTAATTTTCTGCATACTTAGATAAGGCTATTTAAATATTTAAATCCAGTTTTTGTCCTTTTCCTCTATCCCCCAATTAGTTTAAGTATCCCCCAATCGGGTGTTCTTAATTTTCTGCATACTCTTTTATAATATGTTAATTTGATATTTTCATTTGATTGGTTAGGTTCCCAAATCCCACTATTACGAATCTCTCTGTCTTTGTATAATTATCAATTAAATCAAAATATTAATTCAATCTTTTTGTCAGAAAAAGAAGTTAATTAAAAAATAAAATTTAGATGCCAAGCAAACACTCGGCAGACGCAAACGCCCTTTTCTGTTAGAGTATCTCCAACAACCAAAAATATCGCGTGGAAGTCTTATTAAGACCTTCATTCGGGATAGTTTACACATCAAGTAAGTGTAGGACTTTTTTTTGATGGAAAGATGAATATATTAACTAGTAAAGATAGTACATAAGATTTACAATTTCGTTTCTATCAAAAACATTAGAAATAATGCTAGAATGCTCGATTTTTTGTTGTAATTTCGTAGACATATGATGAAGATTCTTTATTCTTGCTTCCTTGGCGATTTGGTCCGTTGCTGAATTATATTTTCTCATTGTAAATTTTACCTGAGCTTGAGGAAGATCTTTTAAGATTTTCTTGGCTTCTTGAATCGTGTTTTATTTGTCCACGAAGGGTTTGTGTTTTCCTTGTTGATGATGTCTGCCAAGGCTTTACAATCAGTTACTATTGAAACGCTAGACAAAACGTTGTCCCTTAGTCATGTAACTGCTTTTTGTAAAGATTTCGCTTCCGCATGAAAGGCTGAAGTAGCTGTCCCCGAGCCTGCTGAAATGTGCATAAAAGTCTGGTGGTCTACTGAATAAACGATGTGTGCGTATCCCATTGAAAGGTCTTCTTCCTTGAAAGAAGCATCAATAAATATTATCCAGTCTGTGTTTATATCCGACCATTTGGTGTTGATCTTCATTGACTGATTGTTATCCAGTTCCTTTGTGTTCTTTTGATGGATGGATTGCAAAAATCTGTTGATCTGATCAATTAGTTGCATTGGATTTGGGGTTAAGTTTTCAAAAACCACCGAGCATCTGTATTTCCATATGAACCATAATATGGTTGAGATTTTTCCTATCAAATTATCCAGATCTAGGTTTAAAAGCCACCCTTTAACCCAAGTTGTAATCGGATCTGTATTAGCCAAATAAGCTAAATTTCCTAGCGAGTAACGGAACCAAATAGCTTTGCGAAAGGGAAAGATCCGAATAGACGATTCTCTGTTTCCTGCGCTTGAGAATTACATAGATGGCAGATTGGGTCAATTTCCGGGTTATGCGCCCCTAGTCACGAAGATGTAGGCAAAGCTTTCCCAGCTAGTTTCCATACAAAAAGTTTAATTCTTGGTATTGCTTGAATTTTCCATATTCTCTTCCATGGGAAATCTAATAAGGAATTATCATCTTCTTGATTTTGATTTGCTAAGAAATTATAGATGTTTTTTTGCCGAGAAGAGTCCTGAATGGTGGTGTAACCATTGGATTTTGTCTTCTTCTTCTTTTTTTGGGGTAATCGCTTTAATTTTCTTTCTAACCTCCATACTAAAGTAACTATCTAGTTTTCCTTGATCCCATTTATTCTCTACAATTATTAGCTCTTGAACTCTTTTTGGAGCCGTGTCTTGCATTTCTTGTGGTTGTGGTATTATTTCCGAATTTGGAATCCATCTGTCTTCCCATATTTTAACCGAATTTCCATTTTTGACTTGCCAGACAAAATTTCCTTTGATTAAATCTAGATCTTTTCGGATGCTTGTCCAAATCCAAGATAATTTAGAAACTTTAGAAGCTTCCAGAGGATGAGAACTTGGGAAATATTTTGCCTTGAGAATTTTTGCCCATAATTGGTCTTTCTCTAAAATTAATCTGCTGGCTAGTTTAGTGAGAAGGGCTATATTAAACCGATGAGGATTTTTAATACCTAAACCACCTTGAGCAATAGGCTTGCATATGTATTTCCAAGCTCTAATGAAACCCCCTTGTCTTGTTTGCCCTTCTTTATTCCACCAGAAGTGATCTAATTGATTCAAGGTTTCTTTCGGTAAGGCAAGCACCTGCATTTGGTACGTTGGGAAAGCTTGAAGAATTGATTTTATCAGAACTGTCCTCCCCGCTTGAGATAGGAGTTTGGATTTCCAGCCTTGTAAAGTGGAGTAATACTTTTGTAAGAGTGGATCGAAGTTCGCTTTCCTATTTTTATCAAAGAATAGAGGAGTGCCGAGATATCTATCATTTTTGGTCATCAGAGGAACTTTAAGAATTCTGGCTATAAAACGTCTAAAAGATATTTTGCTTCTCCGAGATCAGCTTTTGTGAAGAGGAAACAGTCGTCTGCGAAAAATAGATGGGAAATATTTGGAGCATTTTTTTTTGATTCGGAGGCCTGAGATTTTCTTCTCCATTGTCGCATTTTCTAGAATCCTGGATAGGATTTCCATGCATATCAGAAAGAGATATGGGGAAAGGGGGTCCCATTGTCTTAATCCTCTCGAGGTTTTGAACTTTGACCCAGGGGATCCATTGAGAAGAATTGAGAAGGAAGTAGTGGAAATGCATTGTAGTATGAGATCTATCCACTTTTCATCAAATCCAAAGCTAAGGAGGGCCCTTTCGATAAAATTCCACTCCACTCTATCAAAAGCTTTAGAAAGATCTAATTTAAGTGCTAAATACCCTTTTGTCGCTTTCGAAGTTTTCATAGAATGGATGAGCTCATGTGCGATTATAATATTATATGTGATTTGTCTACCCGGGAGAAACGCAGATTGGTTGGGGGGAAATAATTTTGTTAAGAATAGGCTTTAATCTATTTGCGAGTATTTTTGAGATTATCTTGTAGATGGTGTTACTTAGACTTATTGGTCTAAAATCACCCGGAGTTTGAGGAGTTGAGATTTTTGGGATAAGAGTAATGAAGGAGTGGTTTAATTCAGTATCAAGAATACCAATTTTAAAGAAATCCTGAACTGTATTAACAATATTCGGACCAAATACTTCCCAATTAGACTAAGAACCCTGGTTGGAATCCATCGGGTACTGGAGCACCCCACTGATTCATGTTAGATAAAGTGAGCCAGATTTCATTTTTAGAAGGGATTTCTAGGAGCGATAGATTTTCCTCAACATATATACAGGGCTTTATGATGCTGGACATGTCAAAACTATAGTTGTTTACTTGTGTTGTACCAATGTGGGTAAAATGGTTTACCAGAAGAGAGTAAATTTGCTCCCTGTCCGAGAGCCAGAGGCCCGAGGGTTCTCTGAGGGTGTTGATGGAATTTATTCTTTTCCTATTGGATGCGGTGGCATGGAAGTATTCTGTGTTTCGGTCATATTCCTTGAAGAATTTATCTCTAGACAACTGATGGTAGAAATCGTTTTTGATTTCGTACCATTTTCCTAGTTCTGCTTGGAGATTTTTTAGCTTGTCTATGTCTCTGGAAATATTTCCAGATTTGTGGATGCTCTCGATTTTATTATTTAGGTTCCTAATATTTTTATGAATATTTCCAAAGATGTCTAAGTAAGTGTAGGACTCAAAGCTAATAAATTATCTTCAATACTATAGGATTTGACCTTAGAATATCGTATGTAATATAATATTAACCGTTTAATTTTACTTTGGATAATTACTAAAAAAGAAAGTTAAGGGAAAAAAAAGACGTGGCGAAATCCAACGTGTAGTTAAGAATTTCTTTAACACTTTTATATTTAGCATCTCATCCCTCCGAAGTTAAGAATTTCTTTAACACCTTTATATTTAATTAGCATCTCATCCTTCCGAATTTGTAGGATTTAAGAAATGAATTTACGCTAAGTAGTGATCTAAAATGTTGTATGCCATGAAGAAATAATATTATCACCCACTATTGGTTTTAAAGAGAACACACTCGGTCACACTGTAGGCACAAAATCGGACTCATATATTTACGGCTAACATTGTGGGAATGAAGTAAAATTTGTCTTGGCATCTTCCATGACTGCATTTACCCTTTACCTTTTTTTTTAACACGGAATTGCAGGTCTTGGCCATGACTACACCTGTGGAATCAGCTGAAGTTTTGTAAGAAATGCTTCTTCATATGGTATAGACTTTAGATGTTCAAAAAATTGGTATTTGGTAACTGCCCGACATATCAGTGGATTTTAAAATTTTTGTTTGATTCTCTAAAATGGAGCTAAATTGAGGAAACTAAAGAGGATTCAAATTGGACGTTAAGACCAAACTAGATGCCCGAGAGAAAAAGAAAAGGTGTAATATGCTGGAAAGCTGACATAAATTTGAATGTGACAGAAGAAGCTGGTAAAATAGCGGCAGTTATAAAGCAGATACGTTTGTCTGATATTGTCCTTGTGAACTGAAGATATTCAGATCAGACTGGAAATAGACTGACTGACTGACTGAGTGGTAATTTTCAAGCTTCAGAACTTTACCCCAAATCTGATTTTGATCTTTTGAGAGAGAAATTTGTTCCAAGAAACAGATCTTTAAACGAGTGTCACAAGATTGTTACTATTACTGGATCAGCTTAGGCTTAAAATATTCTCATATAAACCTAGTATGGTATATTGGTATGCCACTTTTCCTGCTTGTCATTCTTTAGTGATGGCCAGATGAAACGCAACAAGTCCTAACCTGTGCTGCACACCAAATTGTACTAATTTTAGATGATAGAACTACACACTTCAGTTGTACTAACTTCCTGTGAAAGTATTGCACAAGTAACTTTCTGGAATCTGAACTACTACTTCTACAGTTTAAGATTCCACTTAGAGATGTAAATTTGAGTCAATGAGTACTGACAACGGTACAAAATTTTGATTTTCAGGTGTGGCTGACACTTTTACGGATGATTTCTATCAGTAGATTTATTTTTACTGCTTGGGTATTATTTTTACCTTTCCCATGTGGTTGGTCAAATTCTCAATTCTTGTTGATATCATTGGCGAAAATGCTAGCTTGACCGATTTTTTATCCCGACCAAAAATCCCGCCTCTAACAGATGGCTGGGCCCCACTTTACCCCACTAATGATCCCAATGATAAGAACGTGCCATGAGCCATCCATTTCCCCCTCTACCGATTTTGCAGGATAAAAAATTGGTAGGTGTAGCATCTCCCTGTAATTGCCGGGCGACCCCAAAAAAATTAGGGGCGACACTAAAAGACAAAAAAAAGTCACCCAAACGTAAATCTAAGCTTACCCTTATCTTCGATTTTTCGAAATGGCAAATATGCCCTTATATAATTGGGAGCCTACACCATAATCGGTAGGTTAAAGGTGAATCGGTAGGTTAAATTGAAACTATACCTACCGATTATTGTGTAGATACTTGGCTAATAATCCCTTTTATAATCGGTGAGGTTATCCAACTTGTAAGACTACCGATTATAAGGAGCCCCGTATTCAACCTTGGCCAAATTCCATAGGTTTTGAGGGGAAGTGAGCCAACCATAACCACTTGGCTTGAGCCGTGGATGTAGCCATAATCTAAGCCTAATAGGTTACATACACTACCGATTATAAGTTGCCCCAAAATGAGTTTTTTCTAAAATCCTTCACGTAATGAATTTTGAAATCTACCATAATCGGTAGGGTACATAATTATATAACCCACCGATTATAAAGAGCCCCATATCCAACCTTTGCCATATTTCATAGGTTTTGATTGTACACAGTTGACCATAACCACTTGGTTCGTGTTTTGGATGCGGCGTTAATCGGGAGTTAAATATATTACCAAACCATCCGATTATGGGTTGCCCCAAAATGAGTTTTTTCTAAAATCCTTCATGTAAGGGAATTTGAAATATACCATAATCGGTAGAGTTAACAACTTAACAACCTACCGATTATAAGGAGCCCCAGATCAAACCCTTGCCAAATTCCATAGGTTTCGAGTGTACAGAGCCAGGCATAACCATGTGGTTCGTGATTTGAATGTAGCCATAATCGGACGTCAAATTGGTTCCAAAACCTACCGATTATAGGTTGCCCCAAAATGAGTTTTTGCTAAAATCCTTCATGTGATGAATTTTGAAATCTGCCATAATCGGTAGTCTACTCAACTTAATAACCTACCGATTGTAAGGAGCCCCAGATCGAGCCCTTGCCAAATTCCATAGGATTTGAGTGTACAGAGCCGTGCATAACCATGTGGTTCGTGATTTGGATGTAGCCATAATCGGACGTCAAGGTGTTACATAACCTACCGATTATAGGTTGCCCCAAAATCAAATTTTGAAAGCTACCATAATCGGTAGATATTCTAACTCAAATACCTACCGATTAGCCCTGGCATTTCAAACCAAATTTCGAAATAGCCGTTGGAGTTTTTGGGAAAAAGAAAAAGAGCCGTTGGAACCTAAACCTATATAAAGAAACTCATATCTATCACCCCAATTGCACCAAACTCTTTCCTCTATTCAGTTCTAATTTTGAAAACCAAAAACATGGATATTGCTTTTGCCGAAGAAGAAGATTGTGCTATTTATAGAGCGTGGGTTGTAGTAACTGCTCATGATCGTGTTCACAAGCTCCACAAACGGGAATCCGAAGAGCAGTTGTGGAACCGTATTCTAATGGTATTTGAGGCGTTAGATGGTAATCGAATTTGAAGATCATCCAATGACATTAAGATGAGAAAGAAGGCGTTCGACAAGGAGATTGACAAACTTGAAGATGAAGAACGATTTGTTAGGGACGCTTTTTCTTGGTGGACGTATGAAAAACGAGTAAGTATCTTTATAACTCGGACTCACATTAACATAAGTTAGTACTAACTTGTTACTCATTCGTAATTTCAGAGAAATCTTGCTGATCATCGGTATATGGACCTCTACGGGAAACGATTTGAACATGAAGGATGTTACAAGATCAAGAGGGACAATTTACGTGGTGTTTGGACGTTATGATCTTTTTTAATACTTTTATGGTCAATTAGGAGTATGGATTTAGGTGCTTTTGACGAAATTGTAAGGTTAAGGTCGTTTGAACTTTATGTAATGGATGTAATCGGAGGATTATTAATATAAAAACTTTTCGATTATAAACAAACGGAAGCGTATTTTGTTAAACAAACTACCGATTAATATATTCGGTTATCTTATGTGTCAACTTTGTTTCCGATTATGGTGTTATTTGGTTCCAGGAAACATAAGTTCTTTCACAGAAAATAATCGGATATTAACAAAAACTAAACCTACCGATTCATTTAATTCGGAAGTCAAGGTGAAAATTTACCTTCCGATTATGGTGTTGTTTGGTTCCAGAAACCATAGTTGTTTTTTGGTAGAATAATCGGAAATGAACAAAACCTAAAACTACCGATTAATAATATGCGGAAGTTAAGGTGCACAATTACCTCCCGATTATGGTGTTGTTTGGTTCCAGAAAACAAAGTTTTTTTACATAGAATAGTCGGAAGGAACATAACAAATAAACCTACCGATTATTATTTCGAAAGTGAAGGTGCACAATTCCCTTCCGATTGTGGTGTTGTTTGGATACAGAAGACAAGTTTGCTTTACACATGATAATCGGAAGGAAAAGTATATTAGCAATCTTCCGATTCTGACAAAATATTTTGCAAAATCCCCAGAATCGGTAGGTTAATAACGTATAATGTTACCGATTCTGACTAAAAAATGCAACATCCCCAGAATCGGTAGGTTCATATATAAACTTATCTTCCGATTGTGTTCCAAAATTCAACACTTTCATGTCTCTTCATGTGATTCGCTTGCGAGTCATCGTTAAATGCATAAACATAGCAACATAACCATTCATAATCCATAAACATACCGTAACAACTAATAATTCGACACAAACTTTGAAACTGATATAATCCGACATAATCCAACATAAACAAAATTATCCATAAAGTTAACGAAAAACATCGAGAGTTTACAACATCGAAAGTTTACTTGTTCCTTTTTGCTTGGATTTTGCGACCTTTACCACCTCTACGACTTGGACCAACATCCTCATTGGTTTCATCAACTTGAGTGCTCGATGACGCCCGAGTTCTTTTGGTCACCTTGGTTGTAGGTTTCTTTTGCACTTTTTCCCCGAACTGAGATGCATACTCCTCATTGTCAACGTTATCAATCAACTCTTGGCGTTTTTTTATCTTCTCAAGTGGCACAGGCTCTCCGGACTTTATGCAATCAGTGCACCATTTGGACAAATGCTTGAACCTGCTCATCTGTTTTAATGCATAGCATACCATCAAAAGGTTATTACTCTATTTTGACCCATAATATTAAACTAAATTAACAAAACAATACGTACCAATCTATCAAAACCCGCAGGTTTTTCTTTGAGGATACTCTTGTACGAAGCTGGATTTGGTTTGCAGTACCAATCCATATAGTTGGGAGCATTTTCAAAACCTTGGTTGGCTGCCCTTCCTTGGTTGATCAAGTAATGCGCCCTTCTATCCCAATGGAATTTACAGGATGGTGCACCCTTGTGAACCACCGTGATAGAATCTTTATGAGACTCGCAGTTCTCCAGATCCAAAGTGAAATTGCCATGGATATCCTCCTTCGGTATACATTGTACAAAACCGTGTTGTCGCATCACCCTTGAAGCATTATACATCACATATCCTGTGGGGTGCCACAATGGTCCAAAATAAAGGGCCAAATCGGACCGACCCGCGATATGTCCATCAGCCCGGTCTTCCTTGTATGGATCAAAGCATACGTCTTGGGCTTTCAACAAGTCCAAAATCTCCCTCAAACGAATCAGCTGCTGCTCCTTCGTCCTAGAATGGTTGTCGTCGAAGACGTACTTTGTTCCTCTAGGGTCACCTTTCGCCCACGTCGCGTTTTCAATGGCCAATCCCAAGATAGGGAAGTGGTCGTAGATCCATGTCTATATTGTCATTTTTGCAAGTATTAGGAAATTGATTCTTCAATGGTAGAAAAATAAAAAAAAATAACCAAGTATGTAGAGTTAATAAACAATACCTGTAGTAGACTCACGTTCCCGGCCACTTGGCTAATTCCAAGCCTCAACGCCTTTCTCAACTCTTCCATGAACCACGCATGGCATGCCGTGCCCCATGAGTACTCATGCACTTTATCGAGAGGATCCAAAAGTTGTAAAAGGTTGGCGTCGACCCGATTGCCACTGGCATTGGGGAAAATGACACATCCCAACACACATAGGAGATATGCGGTGGCCGCGTGGTTGACTTGCTCATCGGTTAAAGTTCCTTTCGCTTCTTTTTCCTTGGTGCCCTTGAACATATCCATCGAGTACCCATGTTGAACCTGTCTAGTTCTATACTCCATGCATCCGTTGAACTCAGTTGTTGATGTTTCTTCATCCCAACCCAAACACTTCTTAGTCAGATCATAAAGTTTCTTCCATTCCAACTGCTTAGTGAACTCAGCCCTAACACCCTTGCCATGGATGGGAGTTTAAGAATTTGCACAACATCATCTAGGGTTATCGTCATCTCCCCAAACGGCATATGGAAGGTGTCGGTCTCAGGATAAAGTCTCTCCATAAACGCCGATATAGCCACCCGGTCATGTTCCAACATTGAGTTTTCCGCAGCATCATCCAAACCTGAATTCGCAATAATGGTCTTGAACCTTTCACATTCATCCTCCAAAGGTCAATCTAGCATTTTTGTTGGTGCGGCGGTCGCTTTGAGTAAACGAACCGCATCGGAATGATACTATTAAACACATGACAAGTTAAAAATAAAATTAGAATAACCTAAAACTACAACCCTTAAAAGTATTACGGAGAAAAACATAATAGGTTAATAAAATGGATACGATCATTACCTCGGTTTCATATATTTCTCGGCCCAGATTCTTTGTATCCAAATAACAGCTTGTCCTCCATCCTCCGGCAGCCCAAGGATTACACCTTCTGGAATATCCTTCACCTTCAGTTCATCTCGGACAAGGTGTTTCGCTTTCTTTCGAGGAAGATTTTTATTTTCGGCTTCTCTTTCTTCTTGAGCACCACTAGGTTGTCCTACTTCTTCGGGTGCTTCTAGTTCAATTTCTGGTTGGGATGGTGGAGCACTTGGTGGAACACCTTCTTGGATTGGTTGTGATTGAGGGGCACTTGGTTGAACACCTTCTTGGATTGGTTGTGATTGAGAGGCACTTGGTTGAACACCTTCTTGAACCGGTTCCCGATTGAGGGACACTAGGTTGAACAGACTTCTTGGCTTGCTTGTTGAGTTCCATCTTGAGCACTTGAAGCGGCTTTAGCAGTCCTAGCTCTCCTTGCACTAGCTGTCAGCTTCTGACGCCTTTCCTTCCTTGCACTAGGTGAGACAATTGCATCTTCCATTTTTTACCTCGCTTATCCCTAAACAACAAAAGAAAGTACAACAAAGTTATTAAACTATATATTCGCTTGGTTGAGTAAACCAAATGCCTCCGATTACACTCAATCGTAAATATCAGTTCACCTAAAGCTACCGAATACGCATAATCGGAAATAAAATAAAAATTTTGGTGTTCGAATGTGTTTCTCTACACACAATAATCGGAATCTATATTGGAACATAACCCTCCGAATACTAATAATCGAACGTCGTAAACAGTCCACCCTTCCGAATGCATCACAATCGAAATCCTCACAAAACTAATGTCTACCGAATATGCATCACTTTGTGTCCAGAAATTACTCAAGTGGTTCAGCCTAAACAATAGAAAGGAAATTACAAAATATAGCACCCGATTATTGGGTCTCTAATACTTGTTCTTCACTAGTATATTCGGAAGGAAAAAACAAAATTAACTTTCGATTATGATCGATTATTGGGTCTCTAATACTTGTTCTTCACTAGTATATTCGGAAGTCAAAAACACAATTATCTTCCGATTATGATCGATTTAGGCCTCAGTAATGAAAAACGTTCTATAATCGATAAGCAACCTAAATATTTAACACCCGAATATGACAAATGTTCTCGTGAAATGAAGAATTCGGCCACAATCGGAAGTTTAAAATAATACCTAACCTACCGAATTTGGGTAATAACCGAAAACCCTAAAAAAAAAAACACGGATTCGTCGAATTGAAGCAATATAGACCTAATTAATGGTAGAATCTTACCTAATCGGCGTCATTTCAAGTTGCCTGAGAGTTTGGCTATCAGTATCGCCTACATCAGGGACTTCATCTTCTTCGTGTTCTTCGGGTTCGTGAGTTAAAACCTCTTTATTACGGGCATGCAATCCAATATTCGGATCCTCACCGCGCACTACGTTTTTGGTTCGAGCTTTCTTACGTTCCTTTTCTTTCATCTTTATAGAGAATAATCGACGATGATTCGATTCGACGATTAACGATATATAGCGCGAAGAGGAAGAGAGTTTTCCTCTCTGTAATCGGAAGGAAAGAGGAGAAGAGGAGTTGAAGTGGAAGTTGAAAAGAAAATGAAATAGAATGAATTTAGGTTGACTTTGGTTTTATCTGTCAAACGGTTATTAATCGGTAGGTAATACCAACTAATTAGCTACCGATTGTTGAGTAGCCCAAAATCGGTAGAGTGGGTTACTTATAACCTACCGATTATTGGAAGCCCCAAATTGAACCTTTGCAAATTCCATAGTTTCGAAGGTACAGGCCGACCATAACCACTTGGCTTGAGTCATGGATGTAGCCATAATCGGAGGATTAATAGATTACTTAACCTTCCGATTATAGGTTGCCCCAAAATGAGTTTTTTCTATAATCCTTCGTTGCAGAAATTTGAAATCTACCATAATCGGTAGAGGAATTGTTACTTTTACCATCCCGATTATGGGAAGCCCTAAATCGTTAGCTTAGACATTTTTTTATTCGTCCGATTATATAGGAGCCCCAAATTTCACCATTGCAAAATTCTAAAGATTTCTTATTTCTATACTTTAAAAATCGGTAGTCTTGTAAGGTTCTTTTTCCTACCGATTGTTATAGAAGCCAGATACGAGTTTGGCACAAAATCAATAATAATCGGTAGTATAATATAGTTACTAATCTTCCAATTTCTGTACAATAATCGGGCACTAAATATCTTCCGATTGTGTAAGGGCATTAACGTATTCTCCGCGTTTTTGGACATCCTTTAACGGTGTATATGGGTTGGGAATAAAAAAGTCGCCCCTAATTCTTTTGGGGTCGCCCCTAAAAGTGCCAGGTATAATTGGAGGTACATTATCTGAATTTCAATACCTTTTACTTTAACTTTTCCTTATATTTCAAGAATGGTTAGCTGGAAACATCATACATACATATGGATGAATGGAAAATTCCACACAATCAACTACAATGACAGAGAACCATACAACATAGGGAAATGACTACCAAACCTGAATAGCAATCTGCGGTGGAATACCACTAGTTCTGCATTCAATTTCAATAGAATGGTTGGAAAAAAAAAAAACTTATAAGTTTCGATTTTTCGAAAGATTAACTCACTGGACATTAGATTTTTTTTTACAAATGAAATCCTGTCCATCTTCTAAAACTAGTAATGTCATTACCTTGAGAAATTGCCATGCCAATACCACTTCTTCCTCGACTACTAATGCCTCTATAATACAATCTCCATTCATCAGCATCACCATCCATTTGAACTAAACAAGGGTGTCCAACTTCTTTATTATCCCATCCATCTTCTTCAACACTCGGCTTTAAGACAGCACCATGCGCACACTTATTCCAATCTTTTAACCCATCTGACGATTCCGCAAACCCTATACTCTTCTCTCCATTAGCTGCAACACCTTCATATGCCATTAGATACCCTCCGTTTCTTTTCCGTACTACACTCGCACTTTTCACACCGAATTCATCAAAAGAACCTTCATTTCCTCCACTCATAATCTTCCCTAACTTCACCCATTTCATTCCATCTCTTGATCTTGCAATTCCAATTGCAAATTTCCCAGACTCTACATCAAATGAGTGATAGTACATTCTCAAATCACCACTTTTATGAAAAACGACTTTGGGTTCTGCAATAAACAAAGAATCCCACTCATTTGCTGCTCCTACATCAAACAACGCTCCACTATGATGGTCCCCTTCTATTCTTGCCCAGTGCCTCCCATCTTGACTAATTGCTAATCCAGGTAAAGATCTAAAAACATCATTAACAGCACCCTCTTCGCCATTTCTCTCTGGGTTTTCAACACGCACTTTCAGCGTACCAGGGACTTCAAGTCGTTCCGCATTGAACCCAGTATAGTAAAGCCAATAAACAGCACTAGAAACTCGAACTTTAGAACTAGACATAATCACAATCTCAGAAGGTCTTATACTTTCAGTATCAAATGCCCACCAATCTTGACTACAATTCATAACACAACCCACATCGGAACTCGACTGAACAACTCCACCCCCTCTTTCCCAATGAATCCCATTACTGGAAACAGCTAATCCAACTGTATCCCCATTCGACGAATTTCTTCCATGATACCACATATACCAACGTTCTTCTTCATCACTAAGAAATCTTTTCACAACTGGGGATCCAATTTCTTGACTATCCCATGAATTTTCCATCCCTAAATCAAAAACCAAACCTCTAGATGATATTGAAGAAATGGGTTTCTCATTTTGAGATAAACCTGTGGAATTTTTCTGTTGATTATCTAAATCTAAATCACTTTCATCAATTGAACTGTTCTTCTCAATTGCATTATCACTACTATCAATGTCTGGTTTAATAGAGCATCGATTTATAAAACGAAAATCATTTCTAGGGTTTTGTATTTGTGGGTAATTTGGATGAGAAAATGAAGTTGAAATCAACGAGAGACAATGAGATGAAATGTTTACCTTATTATTTGAAGATGGGTTGTTTGTTATCTTTCGTGATGTTAAGGCATTTAGAGTTTGGAACCCTGAAACTGCTACTGCTGACATTGATACTGCTTCCATATTGCAATACAGTGGGAGTGATAAGATCAAGAAATTATTTCTCTTTTCTTTCTTTTTAGAATAAGCGGAGGTACATTATCTGAGAATATCAGGACCTTTTTCTTTGGTTTTTCCTATTTCCTATTTCCAATCCCCATTTTTCCTATTTCCTATCCACCTTAATTCCCATCCCAATAATCCTATGTACCATCCATAAACATTTTCAAATATCCTAAATACCATCCATTTGACTTATTATTTACGCCCAAAAATTACACACGAAAAAAATACAGAAGTTGCACAAAATTCCTTCTTCTCCATCCCACCACCAATGACAACTTCTTCTACACCATTTCGACATCCACCGCCACCTTGAATAACCTTCTGTTAAATTTTTGCTTATAGTTGTTTGGTTTGTATCTAAAAACAACTCCTAAAACACATGTCCTAAAACACATGTCCTAAAACGAGATAATTAAAACTAAACTTAATGGTATATTTTCGAATGTGCAGCATGTTGTGGAGGCATAACAGTCCCTCTTAGATTTGATGGCTAGATTATTAATTGAGATATAAAATGATCATGGCTAGTGATGATCTGTTTGTTTATATACAAGTGATTAATGAATTGTAATTTGGTAAGGATGTGTATCGATTAATTAACAGTCCCTCTCAGATCTGATGTATGTAGCCAAGAGTAGCACGGAATCTGCTATCTCAAACTTGACAAAGCATCCTGAGGATCTGACAATGCTACACAGAATGGCACACTAGGCAGATTAGAGTTCTCAATTATTGTCCCACCAGTTCTTCGTAAATTAAGAAGAAAAAAAAGAGTTACTAACTGAACATTGGTGATTAATTAAATTAGGCGTACAACATCGAATTTAATTTAGAGTTTTTAATAGTTTTTGATTTTGTTAATACAAAAGAGAGATTGGTGAAGAAAAAAACAAATAAAAACGGAAATATTCATAGTCAACTTGACTTTTATAGTTGTAGGCGGTGCATAGGAAAAATTAGAATTGAGATGTAAAGTAATTTTAGAAATTCTAAAGGGGATGGGAAATAGGGAAAACAGGGATAGGAAATAGGGAAAACCTTTTCTTTTCTTTTACTTTTTCCTTTATTTCAAGACTAGTTTATCACCCGTGCGATGCACGGATCTGTTTCTTGCTTATGAGATATCGACAGCTTGTTATGAAAAATATCTAAAAAATGAGTGACGAACTTTTCTTATAAACAAAAAATCAATAGCCAAATATCTGAGTTGGTGTGTATGAAAATCAAATGAGCCAAAAAAAGGCTAATTTTTTTTAAGAGACAATGAACTTCTTCTTAACATTCTTAGGTAGGGCTGCACATGGGCGGGTTTGGGCGGGTATTAGCTAAAACCAACCTCGCACCCACAAATAACATGCGGGTTTTGTTACCCGTCCGCTACGGGTTCGGCGGGTTTGGGTTTAAACCCGCTTTATATTCAATAATCATTCACACACATGTTTTAAAGTTTAAATAAACTACTTATTTAAGTTCTTGATAACTTAAAAAAACAAACCATAAACATAACTACATAAGTCTTCATTGTTAAGCTTAAACAAGTACTACTTCCATTAAAAACAAGTTTCAAGTTTAAACAGTACGACTACTTTAAAGTTCAGATTAAAACTTAAACAATAAAAGTTTCTAGACCAACAGTAAGTGACTCATGTCTCTTCTATCATCTTCAAGTCTCTCCTCCTAGCATCCTCAAGGATCAAGGACTTCTGATTAGTTTTATCAATGGTGTATATTTAGCGGGTTTTTCGGGCGGGTTTGGGTGGGTATTAGCTAAAACCAACCTCACACCCATAGACAGCGGGTTTTTATTTTCATAACCAACCCCGCACCCACAACGGGCGGGTTCGGATTAAAAACCCACGGATTTAGCGGGTACGGGCGAGTTTGGGTATGATGGGCGGGCCTTGTGCAGCCCTATTCTTAGGCATCCTCTTTGTCATCGCCAAATGTAATACATCACGTCAAGGAAAAAAATGATATCAAAATCGAGTAAACATTGCAAATGAATATTCTCCGTCATTGGATTTTATCCTAGTCTCTGTTTGATAGGAGTTAATATTTTGGAATTAGTCATATTTCCATGGAAATAACTTGTTTTCCGTCGTTTGTTAAAAAATCTATTGTAGAAAAAAGGAGCATGGTCTAATATATGTTTTAAACTTAATTCTATGGAGAGCTTTTCCTTGCCTCCCCTGGAAAACTTATTTCATGGTGTTTCCTTTCTTTATTATAAAACACAGCCTCTTACTATCAACAATTCTAAAGCAACGCCATATTGAACAAAACTTCAAAAAAATATTTGCGAAGTTCTCTTAATAACCTTTTGATTTTTTGAGCTGCAATATATAGGACATACAGGCGTGGACACTATCCAAAATCACGGGGATTATATTAAATATTAATCAATTGTGTGATCTTTATGGTGGCGATGTTCCTTTACTTTCATTGTAATTCTATATATGTTAGCAAAACTTGAGTAGTAATATCAACGGTCATTTAAATTATTGACTCATATTCTATATATCCTTAAATGGTGTTTCTGTTTGTTTTGCACTTGCAGCGAGATAAGAATGACTAAGAAAATCTGGCCATCCATTAACTAAGACACTCCCTCACAATAGAACCCTTTAGCCCAAATGAGGTCAGTAGAGCATCAACCCTCACAATAAATAAAACAAACGCATACGTAAATAAATAAAACAAACCCAGAAGGATAAATACGTTAACTCGGAGTGCAATATTTAGTAACTTGGTATACCAATCTTCTAGCCAATAGCGATGGTTTCTTTCTGCGGGATTGAATATAAATGAAGTTAATAGTAAATTAAAAGAGAAAAAAGGAAATTTGACACGAAGATATTAAAGCTTACTGCAACTATTAACATAGAAAAGTTAAACACAATCTATAACAATGAGCAACAATGAAAATTCAGAACACGCACCTTGGTTGCACTGGAGAAACACAATCAATAACAAACCTTGTGTTCAACTTCAAACATCTCATTTTGCAACGTCTTGCTCACTTCAATGTTTTCTTTTTCAGACGTACCATTTCTAAATTAAAGATGGTAAAAATAAAAATCAATATTTCTCCACACGATAAATAATAAAGTTAACATATTAACAAAAGATAACTTACAATAGTTGTTTTTTAGACGTCAAAGTAATTATTATCTCAGCAATCTTATCAAGAGAAAGTTTCTCCTCTTTTGCCGATTCTTCCTGCATAGGAAAAACAAATAATTCTCAACCATTTAGCCCTTCTTTGCAAAGATCAACGAAAGAACTAACGGTGAAGCATCAGAAGAAAAAGTTGAAGGAAAATTTTGAAGAAAATAAGAAATCTAACCCGAGAAAGAAAAATATTTTAGCCAATGAAAGGTTCTGCAGCAGAGATGAAAAGAGTTCAAAAAAAGATGGGTAGGCTAGGTCATAAAAATGAAAACAATAATCGTAGATAAAATGACACGATAGAGAGTTAGACTAATATAACAGAATAAATATATGCAACACTGAATATAGTAACAATCATAAAATCAAATAACCATAAGAAAAGGTTTGGTATGTTACATTTTCGTCTAGGAGATGCTATCGATGTCTGCAGCTTCTTTGGTTGACAAAAAATCCTTCTTGTTCCTCTTCTTGTTTCTTTGGTTAATTTACAATCCCGTAAAATAGAATCAGTCAAACATCTATGAAAGAGAGACATTTACCAATTTTTTCATGCCATCAGGCTTATATTTTGGATAATGCAAATCGAGATACCTGTAAAACAAACAAAGAGCTTATTGAAAAATCGAAAAACAAATAAAAAACAAAACCTAGAAGAGATAAGAAGCGGCGCCGAAAGAATGTCGTTTGGCTTTTGGGGTAATGGTTTATATAGATAGAGACACCAACCGAACCCATAAATTAGACGATTTTCTTTTGGAAATAATAATATTTAAAAATATCAAGAATGTCTATATTTTCGGTAACTCGTGACGCCTACGAACCAAGAAAATAATTTTTTTACCTATTTGTATTATATTTTTCACCTAATGTTATCAAATAGTACTGTGTCTTTTTTTGGTATGTGAAGGTAGCAATAAAATCATAATATTATTTTGTTCAAAAAATATTAGGCATATGTATAGAAATAAAATTGTTTTACTTATATATTTTAATATATTTTTATGGAAGGAGTAATATTAAGAAAAATAAGATCGGAACTCATTATTGTTTATTGCATTTTTGTGCTAATATTCTTGTTATTCATTCTCGAAGTTTTGCCGAATGTTATGTTTTAATACCTCCACAATATTCTATTAATTATTTTATGCTTTCGACTATTGGACGAGATTGATGATCATTCTT
This sequence comes from Papaver armeniacum, assembly GCA_023531295.1. Taxonomy (NCBI): domain Eukaryota; kingdom Viridiplantae; phylum Streptophyta; class Magnoliopsida; order Ranunculales; family Papaveraceae; genus Papaver; species Papaver armeniacum. Next base: position 43,877 of record JAJJWW010005865.1, read on the forward strand.
TTTTTTCCGGAAGAGGGAATATCCTTCAGCATACGTGTAAGCATCTACAACTTTATTTATTTATTTCATAAAGAGTTTTTAATTTTTTTAAGAGTGTAATTTTAAATTTCAATTAAGGTTTGTTTAGTTCTTGATAGTTTGTAAAATTTGTAATTATAGTGTGGAGTTAAGATATTGATTTAGTTATGAAAATTGTAACTGGACGTTGTACATTGGACAATTTTCTAATTATTTTTATGGAGATTGATTTAATTTTATGATGAAACCATGATGAACAATACATATCGATTAAATTTTTGATGTGATTAAATTATAATTTATTTCTTAATTTTAATTTTACAGATGTATTTTTGGTAATGTCAATTATTTTATTTGTCTAATTTCACGTTAGATTTTATTTAGAATTAAATATCATATTATTGCCAATATTATGAGATTTATTTTTAAATTTGGTAGGAAGATATATATTGTGGAGTTTAAAATATTTTCTTAAAATTTTATTGCTTGAAAATTTAAAAAACTTTACTTTAAATAAAAGAAGTGGGGCCAGAATCAACCAGGAGCTCTGATTAACCACGACGCTCGAAAAAACTCTGTTTTTATATAGAGAATGCTCTGCTGGAAATTGTAAACATTTGGGGAAATGACTACCAAAACCGGAGTGGCAATGTGCAGCGGAATAAGCTAAAACATGTTTGTTTGTTTTTTCCTTGATCCGACTTGTATGGATCTGATTGAGATTACCCGACTCGTTTGAAACTGATTCAATGTGTTTATTTTTTGAGTTAGATATAGCTCAACTGACTTAAAAATATGAGTTAGTGGTTTGGTCTCATGAATCAGTGATGTTTTGTTTCCTGACCAAACGAGTCCTAGACATGGGTTAGGTCTGAAACACATAGCAAGTCAGGTTTGATTAAAACTAAAAATCAAACAATCTGACCCATGACTCGGCGGGCCAAGTCAGATCTAGACGCCGAGTCGGCAAAAAAGAAACATGATGTTGGTCCTTGACTTCATAGTCTCATTAGTCTTTAGACTAAGTGAATTGGCCAAAAAAAGATTCACCTGATTTTTTTCGATAGGTGTTTGTCGATTGATACGTCCATTTATTCAAAGGTTATCTATTTATTTATCCTTGTTAAATATCAATCATTCAACTTCTTTTAAGTGTTCACCTATTCAAGGTTGTCGATCGACGATATAAAGGCTGGTGCTCCTTCAACAAAAATCGAACATATGGGGGAGCATGAAGAACGTAGAAAATTTTTTGATAGATCAATAATAATCTTACAATCAAGAAAAAGAGGAATCCCTCAAACTAGGAAGGAGGAGTGTGGTTAAGAGTAAAAATCCCGTGTTACAATTGGAACCACCGAAAAGAGAATTAATTGTATCTAAATAATTTCTGGGAGCAAGAAATAGGAGTTCCAACAGCTAAGTAAGTAGTTGGCACTCCATGCACATATAAAGCTTGAAATAAGATACTCTCAACCACATGGTTTCACTAAACTATTTTTCAAATTAGAAACATTACGTAACTTAACCCGGATCTATTGGAAGAAATATGTGCAATGCTAACCGCATAGCGTTGAAATTCTGCCCGGAAATCTTGATATCTAGTGAGTTTTGCTAAGCCATGCATAGCAAAACCAAGATGCAACATCATAAAAACACGAAGAAACCTCAACCATTCACTACTTAAAACGTTCAAACTTCATACGCAAATTGATAACATCATGCACTCTAGACTATATAATCACTTTTCATGCCATAAACACCAAAACAATAAAATCGGGAATCTAAGATCTAAAGCACTTTATGTCACCAACTGTTAGTATCGGTTGAATGATAAATACGCACAAATACATAACATGTTATATTCAATGCAAAGTGCATAGGAATCATAAACAAGAAAGGTTGACCAAAAGAACCTCAATTGGATTATTATTTATTTATAAAGAACCATGAGTTAATACCAAGTTGAACATATGAATAAATAAATAAAAATACTAACTACATAGGTAGAGAATATTAAACTACTACTAATTTCCACTCATTGTCGTCCACTTGATACCTTTTCCACCACTTTCTTCATTATCTTTGGCACTAAACTTGATGCAACCTTTAGATTTGTAGTAATGCACTAGGAAATAATTGCAGATTGCAATAACAGCAAGACAAACGTTCATATAAAAACAACATGCTTATCCATCACTATAATCACCATGACGTACACAACAAACCCCGCTGGTATAGAAATTGTGATGCATAGAACGTAAACACCTAATAGAACTTTATAAGGTCCAAACAAGTTTGGATTCTTGAGCCTTAACCTAATAAAAGACGTAAACTCCAATATAATATGCAAGACATATCATAAATTAGTTGTACAAATAATATTATCAAAGTCTAAGAATGCAATATAAAATGAGATCGCATTGGATGGTAAGATTCCGTCCCTATCTTTAAATTTCAACACATGACTTCATGGTACGAATTTCCTTGGTTCGTATGTTTACCTATCTTTTACCTCGGCATGGACAGCCGCGATCGATGGATAATGGGATCATTACCCTATACGTTCTTATAAATTATCAATCGTCGTTAGCATGAAACCAAGTTCCATCTACCGGAAAGACATGAACCCATTTTATTTTTTTAAATCATTTTTACAAATAATTCTCATAAACTATGGCATAGAATCATATGATAACCAACATGTATTTCTTTTAAGCATTTAAGTAAGTAAACTAACTGCAGACATATTATATTATATGTTTCATAGTGATAACTTAATATGACCGTCTTCAAATTAAACGAGAACATATATGAATCAATTAACAACAATATATCCAAAATTTACAATAAACTAACGGCTCAAACAAAAGATATTGATTTTATATAATCATCCTAAAAAAATGGGCAGATTATATCATGTTACCAAAATATTTATAGAATTCATAATAGTCTGCAAATCCAAAGCATATTGAAAGATAAGATACAACTTTTGTTAGAAAAAAAATCATTCTAATATCATCGCGATTGCCGAAACACGGTCAAGAACAAATAAAATGTAACTTTTGAGAAATTTCAGAAATCATCGCCTAAACTAAAATGAACATTTATTGGTGAATATGAGGTGGATTATCCTCAATTTTTAACTAGAGATACCTAAATATGTTATTTATTAACAGGAGAAAGTTGATCATCAATCGGATATATATATATATATAATAACTTACTGAGATTTAACAATACAAAATCATTCAAAATAGAAATCAAGTAAAGTAACCCATAGACAAAGGGATCTAGCGCATTCTACCTTTAATTAGCTATAGTATCATATATATTATCCATAGCCTTCTTTCCCTACAAACGGTAGCTCCATCTTCTTTTCATTTTTTTCATCCTTTGGTTTTCCAACATCTAAGTTGTTTCTCTCTATATTAATACAAGACTTATATATTAATACTAACATATGTATTATTATGTTTAATTTTATTTATCTTTTTATTTTTCTTCTTATTTATTAACAAAATAAATTAGCTTGACTATTTACACCCTTAGCTTATAGTTTTCTAGTTCAAGCAACCTAGCTAGGCTAAGGCAAATGAAACTACCTAAATAACAAGATCATCGGGTATTATATTTTACCACCTTTAAAAGAAATTTCGTCCTAAAATTTAAAAACATACTTATAGCCTCAAAATTTCACATCATTTAAATAATATAATAAAAAACACGACAATACCCATATATACAAGCAACATAAGAGAAATAGAAACAAGAGATTATCATACCAAAACAAGAGATAAACTGACTTATTATTATCAGTATGAACAACGACACCCGATCAAAAAAGAAAAAACAACCAAAAGTATACATATATCTATCTATCTATAAACTCAAACAAAACCACACTATTGATCAAAACCCAAACAAAACAAAACAAAAAATAAAAAAAAAACCATATCAAAAGAACAAAGAACACATAAACCCACTTTCAGTTTTGAAAGACTTAACTAGTATTCGTAGTATTAGTACACATAACTGAGATCTATTAGTATACCGAGTACAAACAACAACAAGACTAGTTTCATGAGAAAACATGTCATATCTATACATATCAAAACATGACTACTTTACAAACAACAACTCAAAGAAAGATCAAACGCACAGAATAACCAAAAGAACTTCATGAGAGAAACAAGAAGAGCAAAAGGAAATAGTTATACATGTTATCCTTCTGATCAACTTTCCCCTTCCCAAACCTCTGGCTAGCTCCATTTTTTTATTCCTAAAGAGTTCTCACCTTTTCTGATCAAGCTCTCTCTCTCTCTCTCTCTCTCTCAGCGATGTTCTCACCAAACTCCCCCTCACTGCTCTTTTATAGACAAAGGGCAGCTAGTGATGTTGACATTCAGTTGTTTGTCTGCTCTGTGCTTTCAATTTTTATTTTGTGGGTAGGAAAGACATAATTGATGGAAAAGGGTTAAACTCCGAGCTATTGAAGATTTATAATTTTACTAAAATTTTACTAAAATCTTAAGTTGAAGATTTACTCTCCTCTGAAGTTATTGGAAAGACTAATGTTAGTGGAGATGATGATGATAAATTGAGAGGTTTTGGTATCGGAACTGGAGCTAATTGCATATACCCTCTTCTTAGTGCATCCCTATTGGGTTGGAGTTTAGTTGTATACTTCTTTAATTTTAGTCAGTCACATTGGATGGAAGATCACAGTACACAAAATATAAACTAAATTTATTTCTCCCAATCTCTCAATTCTGCAATCTCTCATGTCATTATCACGCACTTGGTTGGCAAGAAGAAAAGAAGTAGGAATATTCAAAGGAGCAATACACCACTAGACGTAACAAGAATAATATCAGTGAGACCATATCATTGGAGAAGTCTTCACTTATCAGGGCATGAGAGGGAGGACTAGGAAGATCAAATCTAGTTAACATTCAGCTTACAATCAATGATCCGCTTTGATTTGAGTGTTGTTTTGTTTCATCTTATACTGGCTTTTGTGGAATTCATATGAATTTTTAATTGTGCGTTGGACTGAATTTTTGTGTTGCTTATTATAATTTATATTATGTAAAATTTTATTTACGTTTTATTTATCCTTTCATTATCTTCTTATTTATTAACAAATAATTACCTTAATGTTTCTAGTTCAAACAACCCAACTAGGCTAAGGCAAAGGAAACGACCTAAATAACAAGGTTAGCTAAATTAGAACTCGATATTATAAAAAAAAATACCGGGTCGTGGAAGAACTCGTGTCGTGGAAGTCGATAACCAACATTCCCGGTATCTCATGTGCCCAACACATGCTATGTTTGCAAGATTGTAAAGGTAGGTGCTTGAATGTTGATATTTGTTATATGTCACTTTACTTGAAAACCAGCTTCCATAACTAATTTTTGTTATACAAAATCTGTAATCCTAGACTTAAAGATCAGGCAGAGGAAGAGTTGAAAGAGGTCAAGATTAATTTAAAAAAGATGGAGGATGAAATTGCTAATTTGAAGGTAACCTTTTCCCAAAAAATATTAAATTTTGCACTTTGTCACACACCTTAACGTCTCAGTTGATTTTTCTTAGATGATTTGTAAGAAACATAAAAATTCATAGATGCATTGACATGTCTCTGCAATTTAATTGGAAAACGTTTAGTCGAAAGTTTGATGATTAACATATTTTTCTTTAAACAGGTCAAGCGTGCAAATTACAGTTTTTACTAAAACCCAAAATTCGTGTCTATTTAATTTTAGGTATTTCCATTAAAAAATATGATATTAAATGGGATCATGTAAACTAAACCAAGACCAACATCAAACCATCCAAGAACGCTTAATCCCATATAATTCACAAAGGATAACAATATGATATCTATCAACACAATTAACCTAAGATGCGGGCGGCTTTGAAAGAATGATAATCTCGTCCTTCAAACATTTTACCATCATAACTGGATATGCAAAATTATTTAGGAATCCACTGATATTTTTCAATGAACCCCTCGTAGAACCCAAAAAAGAACCAAAAGCTTCAGATGCCCAATAAAGAAAAATAGATGATGGTTCAACTGATTTTTGATGAGAAAGAAAGAAAAAAGATGATAATTAATTCAATTGACTTTTTGATAAGAAAAAAAAAGAAATGAAAATTCAATTGATTTTGATGAGATTAATTATTTCTCTTGTTATCAGATATTGTTGTTATATCTTCTTTCGTGTTAATTTTTGTCTAACTCATCATCTATCTACTCCGGAAATCTCTAGAAAATTTGAACGAAAAAGTCTAATTAAGGATATGTGTATTTATAGATAATATCGAGAGAGCATGAGAAATTTACTCAAATTATAAAACTGTAAAGCACTAGTAATCTGAATCTATCTTTAATTCTGTTTAGCTTGTTAATGAGGGATTCTTATTATTATTATGAATCTTGTTGTGTTTAGATTTTGCATTGATTGTTGGTGATTGTGACTTATTATTGCACGGTCACAACAACTAAAAAAACATTATGATAATGCAAATTTGTCAACAATGCATAGTTCATGCATAGTAGTGTCTTAATTAATTAACAAAAAGGTGCACGCCACAGTATATGCTACTAAATAAAATGTAAGTACGTGTGGGAGCCAATCCTAAGGCAGTTACTTCGCAAAAACATTGGCTAACCCATTTATATCATGTGAAAATCATCATAAAATTCAAAATATGAACACTTTTCTCTAGCTTTTTTAGCTAAAGAGTGTATTGCATCATTAGTTGGCTTATTGATTTTCCTAAAAAACCATGATATATAGTTTTCCAGAAAACCGTGATTATCCAAATGAACTAAAGACCTAGCATTATATCTAATACAAAAATGACATTCTGAAAACTCCAATCTTCTGCCCAGCTGAAAACATCCACCATGGCTGAACACTTCAGATGTTCTGCATCATATTTTGGGTTTACTCCTTCATCAACATATCTTCATTTTGCTTCATAGCATTTACATGCACAATCACGAATAATCAGGCTTGTGCTTATTGTAACGGTTTCAACAACAAAATACGGATCCATATTTATTTAACAAAACCAGAATCAAGATGCATTAATTATTTTCCTATTTCATAGCACTATTATTAGTTCCACATTCATAATTCAACTATCAATACATTGATTCGCAAGCAGACAAATTCTACTAGAAGTACTCTGCCAATTAGGATTTTTATTTTGGAAAAACTTTGCATACCTATGTTTCCATATATACCAAACTGCAATCACCAACATGTAGAGATAAGACTCGAAAGATGTGTATAAATACCCTGACTGTTAGTTGTTGCTCTAAGGTAAAGGAAACAACCTACATAATAAGGTTAGCTAAGTCGGTATAACCAGACCCGTTACTGTAAATAAAAATTTCGGGTATTACATTATATTATAGATAAAAGAAACTTCATCCCGAAATTTAAAACATACTTATAACCTCAAGATATAAATAATACAATAAACAATGTGACAATTCAATCCAACACACAATTAACAATTCGCATGTCTGATTTGAGTGTTGTTTTGCTTGTTTCATCTTACTATTGGATTTTGTGGAGTTCATATGAATAGGTACTTTTGTGCTGGATTGAATTGTCGTGTTGTTCATTATATTATATGTATTATGTGAAATTTTATTTACTTTTTATTTAACTTTTCATTTTCTTTTTGTTTATAAGAAAATGAATTATCTTGACTATTTACAACCACAACTTGTAGCTTTTTAAGTCAAGCAACCAAGCTAGGTTAGGGCAAAGGAAACAACCTAAATAACAAAGTTAACTAAGTCGGGTATAACCCGATCCGATACCGTAAATAAAAATACCAAGTATTATTGTTTTTACCAAAACTCAAAATCCTGCTCCATTTAATTTCAGGTATTGCCACAAAAAAATGATAATAAGTAAGAACATATAAACTAAACCAAGACCAAAAACAAATCATCCAACAACACTTAATCCCATATAATTCACAAAGGATAACAGTATGATAATTATACTCATAGTTAATGTATGATGAAGGCAACTTTGAAAAAATAGTATATTCTCGTCCTTCAAATATTTAATCATCATAACTTGATATGCAACATTATTAAGGGATCCACTGAGAAATTTTGATGAACCCATCAAAGAACCCCAAAAAGGACCAAAAGCTTCAGATCCCCAAATCACATAACCATTGTTACCTCGATAAGCAGTGACAAGTTTCACAGTGATCAGAACTTCAGACATGCTCCATATGCATTGGAAGATTAAGAACCCTAGGAAAGCAAAAAAACGTCCATGTGCAACTTGAATTACAGGTTCTTCTCCGAAAGAACCTCCTGAAACTTAAACAAAAAAATTTAAAAAGATGAGAGGTACCAATGTCAGTCTCTTCACGGATGGTTTTGGACGTCTAGGGCTTTCAAATTTGATTTCAACTAGCTATATTTTAGTACTCATCACCACTGCTGCATCCAAAGAAATAAAGAGAGATAATAATTTAGTGATCCGGATAGAAATAATAAATAAAAAAAGATGATAATTCAACTAATTATTGATGAGAAAGAAAGAAAAGGAGATGATGATGATTCAACTGATTTTTTGATGATAAAGAAATAAAAAAAGATGGAAATTCAATTGATTTGATGAGATTGAGGCTGCCATTATATCTTCTTTCACACTATTTTTTTTTATTTATCTACTCTGGAATCCTTGGAAAATCTGAATAAAAAAGTTTAATTAAGGATATGGTTTATTTATAGATAATATCGAGAGAGTGTAGGAAATATACTCAAACCTAAAATGGTAAAACACTAGTAATCCGAATATATTTTTTATTATGTTTAGTTTGATAAGGGAAGATTCTTGTTACTATGAATCTTGTTGTGTTTAGATGTTGCAAGGATTCTCGATGATATGACTTATTATTGCACGGTCACGACAACTAAAAACATTTTGTTGATACAAATTTGTTACCAATTCATAATTCATAAATAGTGATTTTTTATTTAATTATCAAAGAAGCACGAGCCACAATAAATTTTACTAAATCAAATATAAGTACGCGTGAGAGCCATGTCTAAGCCCATTACTTTGCAGAAACATAGGCCAACTCATTTATATCAAGTGAGAAATTATCATAAAATTCAAACGATGAGCACTCCTCTCTATATATCTTTCTTATCTAAAGAGTGCAACACATCATTAGATAGCTTATTAAGTTTCCTACAAAACCAAGATAGTTCTCGAGACATTTTATTCTTAATATTTAATCCCGATTGGCCTTATAAACTAAAGACTAATAAATGTTAATGGATTTAATAACAACCTCTCACTATCTAGCTAACTCAAAGTTGACATTGTGAAATCTAAAATCTTATGCTCAACTGACAACATATACCATGGCCAAATACTCCAGCTGTTTTGCAGCTTATATATTCTGGGTTTACTCATTCATCAACATATCTCCTTTTTGCTCTATAGAATACCTATACAATCATGAATAATTATGCATATGCTTATTGTACATGTTTCAGTAAAAAAATATGCATCCATATTTATTTCACTAAACCAAAATCAAGATGCATCCATCATTTTCCTATTGCATAGAACTATTATTAATTCCATACAATTAGTACAAATACCAATGCATTGATTTGCAAGCAGATAGTATTCTGCCAATTAGGATTCTGATTTTAGAAACGAAAATGATATAAGGCGACCACTTTTGGTGCACCCGTTGCACCCAGTGTTACGTGGCACTCTTTATAAGATCCCATTTAAATATTATTTTTATTTTCTCTTATACTCAAAACAGTATTGTTTGGTTCCTTCTTCTTCCCCACGATCTGAATCTATTGTTGGTGTTCTTGATGGCATTATGTTTACATCAATTTCTCTTAAGAATAATCTTGTTTCTTCATTCCATATCTAAGATGAAATCCATAAATTTAAGAGAATCGTAAACTTATGAGAAAAATTAAGGTTTAAAGAGATTTCAAGATCTTCAAAATCACAGATCTGTTATGGCATGCACAATCAGATTGTTGTAGTTTAATAAATCCCGTAAAAATTAACTTTCTAAAAGACTAACCAAAATCCTTAAAAATCGAAAAATTTGTTTGGGGTGTAAAGAAAATATCCAGATGATTCAATTAGTAGTACTATTAGTCTTCTGATGATGAATAAAAATTGGTGAAGAATTACTTGACACTTATGCAGAAGGAGGTGTTAGATTTTATTTTAACGGACTATCAAATCAAACTTAATCCTAAAATGTTGAAGGATATATTCTCAGCGGGTAGTATTTGAGAGTTTTTTAAAAGATTGAAGACATGTAGGTGCCACGTAACACTGGGTGCAATGTGTGCACCAAAAGTGGGCGCCATATATCATTTTCATTTTAGAAAACCTTTACACACATGTGTTTCCATATATACCAAGTTGCAATCATTAACCAGCAGAGATAAGACTTGGGAGACATGTCAGAAGTACCCTGACTGTTGTTGCTGCCAGCAACACATTTGGGCTAAAGTAAAGGAAACAACCTAAATAACAAGATTAGCTAAGTTGGTATGAACTCACCCGATACTGTAAATTAAAATATCGAGTACTACATTCTACCAGCCTTAAAAGAAATTTCGTCCCGAAATTTAAAACATACTTATAATCTCGAAATTTCACATAATATGAATAATATAATAAACAACACGGTAGTTCAATCCAACGCATATTTAACAATTCACATGTCTGATTTGAGTGACGTATTGCTTGTTTTATCTTACTAGTGGCTTTTTTGGAATTTAAGTGAATTGTTACTTGAATTGAGGTCCATTGTGATATAGCACAACGGAAACCATTTGAATACAATCGACATACGGAGAATCCACTCCGAAAACAAGATGAACAACTCCAATCCAAGAGCAAAGTACCGATCGAAACTATCAAACAAAGAGACATAACAGGTTATAAACCAAATAATACTTTCATTAAAAGTGAGATGCGGCTAAAAATACAATGATAATGGAAATGGCTATTTATAGCATGCAAATTTAAAAACCTAAAAGTATAAAATTACTAAACTACCTAGGAGATTATATTACTCTCATAAAAACAGGATTAATCTAAGAAAGAAATTAATTATCCTAATAATTAAAATACTGAAACTAATAGATATCCAAGATTTAGCCAAATCTTGGAATATATGAGTATTGCCAAAATACGTCATATATCACATTGTCAACTGGCGGGCGAGACTATATTTCTCGATAGATACTCTGTCTTTCGTAACTTTTTTCATAATGGCGTTGGCCAATTGTCACGCCCCATAAGAACTGGCCTAAGCTAGTCCATACTCTATAGTCTCATGGCTTTTTCTGGAATTAAGAGGGTGTTTGGAATCTTTGGAAGTAATTTTCTCGACAATTAGAAGTAAAAAAGTTGGAATTAGGTTGGAACAAAATTTGAGAACGATTCTTAAAAGCCAAAAAGTTAATTTTTTGTGGAGCAAAATTGTTGTGATTTTTACTTTTGGGATTGACTTTTGATCTTGTTACACTTTGAGAAGTTACTTTTCGACTGAATTAAGTTGAAAAGTTAGAATTTAATTTTAAAACAAAAATTCAGAATAACTTTTAGGAGCAAAAAATTACAAATGAGAATTGACTTATGTAATGTAGTTTTCTTTCTTTCGATGAATAATAAGAACCCACATCCCATGCAGAGTTAGTTGTGAAATAACTTTTTTTTGCGGTGCTTCCGGTATTCAAACACCCTGTAAACCACTTGCCCAAAAAGGAATCACTGGATTCCTCTCGTAGTTTTCCTCGTAGGTGTAGAACGATTGATACTTAGGTTATCTCTTAACAAAAATTCTGAACGGACAACATTAAAAAAATGACCCAAAAACCAATATAATATGAGTGGGACTCATCCCAAAAATGGGACATCCCGCTAACATCGGAAAGAACAGGTCCCACTCCAATTTGAGTGGGACGGTTATTGGGTCGTTTTTAACGTTGTTCGTGGATAATCTTTTATTTCTTAAACAGAGTTCAAGACTTCTCAAACTTCGATGATATGACCACGGGCGAAGCCAAGGGTTGACTAACCTTGGCTCTAGCCCGCCTCAAAATCATCAAAACCATTAAAACCCCATGTATTTATCTAAGATTTCATACTTAGTCCACCTATTTTTTTTTATTTAGTCCATTAAAATCCATTTATTTATACAATTTTTTTGGCCCCCTTGTCTGTGTAATATCTGGTTCCGCCACTAGATATGATTGATGTGGAATCACCCACCCAGTTGAGTTCTTAGCTTTAAGATCAGATCAGCCCTCAGCTTTCTACGTTTGGAGACTATGACAAGGAGAAATCAAGCCCAGGTCCGCTACAAGAAACCAAAAACCATGCACCCGTGACGGTCATTTTTATTTTATTTTGCCTTGCCTTGAAACCAAAAATATGTTCATTTTTATTTTTTTTTGCCTTGCCTTGAAATATGTTAAATATATCCTTGGAGTAGTTTGAACCATGGTCAGAAATTTGTGTCCTCCGCTCTCAATAATGTCAAGAATGCAAAGCTGACACTTTTACGTCGGACTTCTATCAGTAGATTTAATTTTACTGCTTGGATATTACCTTTACCTTTCTCTTGTGGTTGGTCAAATTCTCATTTTCTTTTTGATATAATTGGAGGTACATTATCTGAATTTTGATACCTTTTCTTTTGCTTTTTCCTTTATTTCAAGATGCTTTGCTGGATAATTTCAAGATGCTTTGCTGGATATTACACACATACGGAATGGAGATGTTGCATTCAACTACAATGACAGAAGCTTATAAAACTACAATGACAACAGAAACATATAACATCCGAGGAAATGATTACCAAACTTGAATAGCAGCACTCTGCGATGGGATACTACTGCTAACTACCTTTGGAATATATGGTGGGATTTTAGTTTTCCTTTGGATATTCAAAAAGTCATCACAAGTGTTTCAGTTATTATTCCATAAACAGAGTTCAGACTTCTCAAACTTGGATGATATGATTGATGTGAAATCACCCACCGGGTTCTTAGCTTTAGGATCAGATCAACCCTTTGCTTTCGATGTTTTGAAACTACTACTAGGAAATCAAGTCAATCGGCTACGACAAAACCAAAACCCATACAACTAAGAGTCCATTTTTAGCCTTTTGACATGAAATATGTTGGCGTCAGAAAGTTAACAATGAACACGACTGATTGGTAAAACTTCTTTCGAATTTAAAGTGGCGCAAAAAAAAAAGAAAAAAAGAATCACCAATTCTTGTTGTACATCTTCTTTTTTGAAAGGTAGAATATACATTAACAGAGTGAGTAGCTATCAAATTATGCCAAAAAAAGGAGAATTTAATAAATGAAGGGGCTGTCACTAAAACTAAGAATTAGTAATATTACAAGTTAAAAAGAATCTACCGTACTAGACAAAAGAAGAGGAGAATCAGTTATTCAAAGGGAATACAAAAATTTAGAGAGAGGTAATGGAATCTCGCTCACCTCCATTTCTCATTCAGTTCCTTCTTCTCAGACATCACCCACGTAACAAAAATTGCAGCAATCAATGCCACAATCGTAAGCAGAAGTAAAGCATAGCTAAAATCGTCCGTGAGTGAATCATAGATACGTGAGGGTGCAATTCTTGTGAAAAAGAGATCCACTCCGTATGAAAAGACAAGACTAGTAGATTCCAACTTTGTAGGAATAGTAACTATGCCGCGTAGACCTTCCACTAGAAGTGAGTGTGTAACAAAGGACTGCGATAACAATTGTCGGATCAGTATATGTGAAATTATCATCAAAGGTATGAACGGGAAATGAATGATAATGCAAGTAATCAAATGTTCCACTATCCAGTTGCAGGAGTTCAAAGCTTTTCTCTTTGTTATTATTGGGTGAATGACCCATTCACATACTAGATATTTATCAGTGAGGCTGGATATGCTTGTACTACTTTGATGTGAAAACGCGTTTCCTCAACATGTAGGGTCAATGGAAATTGGTGCCTCCATCAAGTAAAATACTTAAAACTTCATGGACAACTCATTGCACAATTAATTTCATTATATATTGAATCGATAGGGTTAACAGTGTATGAATTGGGATCATTCTTTGCAAGAACAATTATGTGGAGACCTCCTTACAACATCAACCCTAGATTCATTTTCAAGCAGACATAAATATGTTGTCGAAATACAGTAAAAAAGGCTTAACCCAATATCATATATTGTTATACTACCTCCGTTTTAAAAAAGGAGATACCATCAATTTTTCAATTTGGCCTATTTTCTTAAAACGGAGGGAGTATTATACTTGACATATCTACAGACTGTAGGCGTCATTTTCAAGCAGACCTAAATGTGTTCTAGAAATAGAGTAACAAAGGCATAACCCCTATCATATATATTTATACTAGATATAATCTACAGATAATAGGTGTCATGTGAATGAGAAAACCATGATAAGAATAAGAGGAAATGGACATGCACCTGAGGAATGATTGGTAATGCATCTGTTAGAGGTATTAAACCTTCTTCTCTCTCTGCTGGTGTGGGATTGGGAGTTCGGCGAGGATCTAAAAATCTCTTGTCCAACGCCAAGACCTACAATAACCAATTGTCAGTCACTGTCAGATATAAGCCAGGAACAGCTTTTTCTCTTTTTTTTTTTTTTTTCCTTTTTTGTGTGATGAACATGTATACTACATAGCAATTAATTGATTTGGAAATGTTATCTGATATTCACTAACCTGATCCCCAATTGTGCCGATTAGAATCTGCTTAGATGTTATACCCTTGGCTGTTGATGAAACTGCCATTGTTTTCACAGAGTGGGTAAAGTAATAACTCTGTGATTTGACCATCACTTCTGGTCGAGAGTACGATGAAATGGGTGAACTAAGATCATGCTTTCCAAGAATTAGTTTCCATATATCTTTGTTTTCCTGTGAAAAACAGTCAATATCAAATTAAAAAGATGCATTAAATCAGATCAATATAAATGAGAAGGAACTGATTTCCATGGACTTTACCGCTCGAGATTGATCATAGATCTCAATGACAGACATCTCATATCTGTGAGCTCGGAGATTGAAATAGTGGTAGATTACCCAGTTCTCACTAAAAACCTTCATATGGAAGAGAGAGAGAAGTCAGTTCAAGTTATCTAATCAATCCTCGATACTGACAATGATGGATAATAACTACTTACAGCATGAACAGGAGCCTGTGCAGCATGGTGAGACACACGGTGAAGTATTCGACCAGTTATGGTATCAATAAGATACACAACCAATGAAGATTCCTCTGGGGTGGCTGATCCAATCTCACCAGCACCCTTTGGACTAACAGTAGCTACAAAGATCATATTCTTTGATAAATACTTATACATCGCATCATGATCTACCACTTTTGCTTGAGTGTGTACCACCTAAAAACAAAAGGAGAAAAAACTTCAGCCTTCACATCTACACATGGTTAAGCATGAAAAGCAGACCCAAACTATCATATACATTTAGACAAAATAAAAAGAAATGGAAATTTTTCCAAGATTTAAGAATTAAACAAAAGGTGGGGAGAAGGTTCAAAAACTCAGTATAAAAGGCTTCAGAATGTCCTCCTTAGGTCAAGTATAACACTCACTTGGTTTACAAGCTTAAACTGTAGGAAAGTGGAGTTAAATTTGTATTTAAGGGTATGGCAGTCGGCTATTTTCAAGTCGAAGTAGCACTCTTCCATGTGAAGGTGTTTAGATCACATCCACGAACAATAGACTGATATAATGTCAGTTGTCTACATTTACTTCTACCATATGCCAATTGGATTCAGATATCTTTCTAAAACAAGCAGAAGAGAAGAAGAGAGTACTAGATTTTAGATTCTATGAAGGAGCAATATGAGATAAAGCATTGGGGAACATTATGAAATCAAGATAGGGTAGCCAAAAGGGTCCACATGTAAAGAGAAGATATAGAAAAAGAGCAAACTATGGTGTCTGCAACAAAAATACTCATATTATATGAATAGAATGCAATGCAACAAGGGTAAAGAGAAATAAAAGCAAACCTCGTTCAAGTTTCTTGTAGCAGTAGCAACAATCTTCTCTGAATCTGAAGGGAAAACAATTGACCACAACTCTCTGGTATCAAAGCAATATTCATCCGCACCTTCAAAATTACATGTTTTGCGCAATGTATGCCCTCTAATGATGTCTTTATCGGCTTCAATTAGGTACCAGTATATATTGGGGAGCTCAACTTGACATAGCTTGAGAGCCTCAGGTGTTCTAGGGTATAAGAATGCATGTCCCTTTCTGTCTAAAAGAAGGTGAAGCCGCTGTTCTGTTGAATCTGTAACTGGGAGTGGAATAATGTGATCAATGGAATGACCTAGGGTTAAAGAGTCGAGTTCCTTTCCAGTATGAGTATCAACAAATGAGAGAACACCCGGTGCATCGGAACCTCCACAACTACCAACTACAAGAACAGATGGATTCTCATCCAAAGCATGGTGATGAGGAACCTGCCACTGGTATAAATTTAATCCAGTAGGATTTGGGCAGGCTTCTGATTTCTTAAAAGAAGGAAGCAAAAGGGACCACACAACGCGCCCATCACCAGTGTGCAGAGCAAATATCTTCCCTGCTCTTGTGAGCACAATCAGCAGCTTTCTAAAGCCATTGTGGTCTCTTGTCATTTTGTTCTTTTGGGAGCTTTTTAACCTCATTCCTTGTATGGCCACTACGTCTTCAGGAGTTGCAAGCATTAGAGTTCCTTTAAGTTTCAGCAGATGTCCCTGGGATAAAAGCTTGTGTCAGGACGCAACTGACAAAAATATTTGTCTTCATATAAACAGTTTGAAAGTAAAAATCTTCACAACGAAACAAGGTTGTTTGTACATGCACAAACAAGCACCAGCAAACTAATTTGGGTTTTGCTTCATTACAAATGAACTAGTTTGACGCTGGGTATTTCTAGTAAGCAGCAGTGTGTACAAAAGGTTTAAACAAATGAAAGATGCTTTCGCTTTTCAACAATGTGTTCTCCACGGAAAACGAGACACTCAAAGATATAGAATACTTTTAGCTACAAGGAAAGTACATCCAGTGCAGTTAGGTAATTCGGTGTTACTGACAGTCCTAGTGCCGTTTGTATACGTAAATACATATTGTCTTTGTAATAGTTATGGCTGGGGTTGGGGTTGGGGTTGCCTATCAACTGGTGTTTGGATTCAAGTGAGGGGTCCCTTACTGCTTAAAGACCTGTATCTAATTGTAAACCTCGTGTTCACTTTAGTGCAATATGACATAACATTATAATTCCTCTACCCAATCATATAAAAGGTAACCCAAAGGTAATTACTAAATAGCCTATAATATATACGTATATATATCCTTATTGGGAATCCAAAATAAAATGTGCAAACACAATAAACAAACTCATGATTTTTAAGGGGTTGATTGTTTGTTCAAATAGTAAAATTTGAGTAGTGCAGGTCTTGATTAATACCTTGAGCCACTCAAGCAGGCTGTGCTCTACTTTAGCAACAGATACACCCTCCTTTTCAACTGGAAGTTCGGATGTAGTCATATCAAGAATTGAAGCAAGCCCATCATCTCTGCTCCAGACAATCTCACCTTGTTGTAGCAGCAATAATGAATGATCCTCCATGACAATCAAAGCCCTAAATCCATAACTCCTGTCTGTTCGAATATAACTGTTTATGAAAACCTTCTCCACATTCCCTCTTTGTTGGTCCATAACAATCATTTCCTTCAGCAGATTACCACTACTCCAGTCATTAGCTTGTTTCACCGTGATACTAATCTTACTTTCACCGTTTTGAACAACTGCAAAAGCTTGTTGCCCTTCTGAGACAGAGAGAGGATCACTAATAGCAGCTGGACTATCAATTTTTTCTACCACTTCTAATTCGCCGAAACCTGTCACTCTTACAAACACTATAACTGAATTGAATTTAAGAGCAACCATGCTTGTTAGCTTTGAAGGTATAATTGAGGCCATTCCAGAAAAATTCTCAATTAGATCTGAGATGGCAGTCTGGTGAAAGCTGATCTGACCATCCCCAAAGCGTATTGAAATCATAGTTGACCCAGTAGTATCCAATGCCACTAGCATGTCGTTGGAAACATACGATAATTCTCCGGAAAAGCCACCCGGGAAGGTCTTGCTAGTGTGTTTTAGTACCTCGCCACTTCTGGCATTAATTTCATATGTAACAAATTCTGACCCAACAAATCCTATAGCATATACAACATCACTGCCATGAGGCTGAAGGACTTGCTTGATCTCCAAACTGCGAAACACAAAAAGAGAGATGTGAATTACATGTAACACGAGCTGAAATAACTTGAATGGTAAATTCGAAGGTCACGAACCTTTCAGCAACTAAATCTTTTCTCCAAATAACTTCACCGTCTATGCTTGATATGGCATGGAGAGAACCCATCCCAAAAACAAGAATTATGTTGTCTTTGCCATATTTCAAGTTCGACTGCAGGACAAGAAAAAAACTACATTACGTAATTATCTAATTTGATCCATCCTTCCTTTTTTTTGATTAGATGTCTATTATTTATGGATCTTTTTTCCAAGTAAATGCGCATAGCGCACTTGGCAAAATCATGCTTGTGAGGAAAGGGAAAAGAAGATACGGAGCGACACAACATAAAAGAGAGAATTACAGTCTTGCAAATAAGATACATATTAGAGCTAATAATAGCTACCATCTAATGATCTTTGAACCAAACCATGGCCTTTCAGACTCATGAGCTTAGATAACCCAGAAACTGATACCCGTAATTGCCTTTTGGTGGATGAGTTCACTGAAGGTTGTCCCAAATATGGGATAACCAGGCTAAGTGAGACTAAAATTGCTCAAGCTACTGAACCTCCCAACTCATAACCACCAAGAATTATCTCAGAGAATAGGATGAGACTTACAAGCATGGTGAAAGAAACCCAAACACGTACAAGAGATAGAAACACATTAGTTTCATAGAAAAGTGAATATTAGAACAAGATAAAACGTAAAATCAGCATGGGACTCACTGGTACACATAAGATTGACTTTGAGGACATTGAGCCTTGAAGATAAGACTCCCACACCATCTGCCCATCGGGAAGATTCCATGCTCTCAGAATACTGCCTCCTGATGAAAGACTAAACACGTCTGAAAGTGATAAACCCGTGAATTAGATAAGTAGCATATCTTTGTTGAAAAAGTACAACAACAAAAAAGACAGATAGAATGCATGAACAAAGAGATCTGCTTCCAAGCAACTCTTATGTATTAAAATACATTTGTCATGCTCTCCAGCTATATGTTGTGATAAACATTCTCCCTTTAACTTGACCAGTGACCAAGGCACGCGCATAAACCAACCAATGTGTACACACAGAAAATGTCAGAAGCCCGACTACATGTTCTTGACATGATGCTTCTCAGAAATCAGAAGCCATAATGCTACATATTTGACAGCACTGTTGCTTACAAACACAACATTAACAGGAGTACCTAAGAACACTTGAACTTAGAAATCAGTTCACATCATGAGATGGATCATTATCATCCTTCAAAATGTGCCTAATGCAATCTTAATATCTTATTTTACAGTCAGGCCACAACCAAAGGGACAAAATTCTGTCAACTCAATTTCACTGTGATTACATCTAACCCACTAACAAGCTAACAACCATACTCAAACTAAAGCATTAGACTGTCATTACATCTAACCCGCTGAAAAGCTACCAACCTCATACTAAAGCATCAGTAAGTTAAAGTGACTAACAACACAAAGGACGAAAAACAAAAAACAAATCTTACATTTGCCAAAGCCGATATCCAACTCGTCAATAACATCACCACTCCCAAGAACATGTCTCCAAACTGCGATCATCACAAGAATACGTAAACTATGGCAATTCTATTCAACGAGAATAAAATAAACAAAAAATAAAAGTTAAAGAAACCAAGATTCAAGTTAGAACCCTACATATATCTCCTCTCCGGAGATCCAGAGAAGCAATAGCATTTTCCTCAGTAGATACAACAACACGCTTTCTTCCAGCTTTCTGAGTATGAAATACTGCTTGCTTGACTTTCCCGATATATTGTTGATGCCTATATCAAAATCAAAACACAAAATCAAAATCAAATCAATAGTATAATTTCTAAATTGTTCTCAAAATTAGTTCAATGCAAGTAAAATAATAATTGGTAGAATTGGAATCGAATTTGAGATTGTTACCAATCCATTAATCCAACTTGATCTTCGTATATAGCAAAACTTGGGATTGAATAGAATGAAACTAAAAGGAGAAGGAAAACCCTAATCACCATCGCCATGGTGACTTTCATTGTTTGTGAGACTCTTTGTTTTTCTCTCACTCTCGTTCCCTCTATATGGTTTTCTGTACTGCTCTTCTCAGCAGAGTAGATCTGAGAGTAGCCGGCTCTGGGAAGGTCACCCACCTTATTGGAGATTCATTGGGATTTAAAGGGCGTAATACGCACCCACAAGTTTAGTTTCAATGGAACTCTATTAACATGCGCCGAAAATCCCAAAGCTGCTAAGAGGGGTACCAAATTGCTCGGGGGTGTACCAAAGTACACATAAGAGAAAAACATGCATCGCCTTTGGGTTGGTAAACCCCCGAGCAATTTGGTACCCCTATTAGAAATCTTGGAAAATCCAGCTGAATGGAGGCTCAAGAGTCGCAAGACAAGACTCACAACTGTGTTAGTCATAAAAACCCAAGGTGACCAAACTTGTTGGGATCCATTAAAACTCCAAATTTTTAAAAATTGATCGGTCCGCGAGTTATAACCCCAAAGGTGTCACTATCCATCCACAAAAAACCCATCAAAACAAAAGTAACACAAAAACCCCAAAAAAAAAAAGTAACTCGCGGTTGATGACCAAACTTGTTGGGATCCATTAAAACTCCAAATTTTTAAAAATTGATACAAAAACCTCAAATTTCAAAATTGATTTCATCAAATTTTACGATGAAACCAATTTTGGTTTCATCAAATTCTATGATGTTTCATCAAATTCTTTGGGGTTTTTGTGTTACTTTTGTTTTTTGGGGGGTTTTGTGTTACTTTCGTTTTGATGGGTTTTTTTGTGGATGGATAGTGACACCTTTTGGGTTATAACTCGCGGACTATTGTGTTAATGTGAAATTCTGATATATATTTTTACAATCCGACTAGAGGCAGCCAACGAGCTCAGTCCTAATGTACCAGGAATCTAAATTTTAGATCTGTGAATGGTGATTCTTTTGATAAGTCGGGGGTCCCAGATAAACATCCATGAACCACAAATATAATTTTGGACTCACTATGGACTGTCTTTTTTTTTTTGGTAAATTTTTTTTTGGCAAACGTTTTACTGTTTTCGATATTCTTACTTGTGAGAAGTCCTAAAAATATCTCTAGAAAGATAAAAATGAAAATTTTAGGGTAAGATTTCGGATCGCACATGAACTTACATGTATTATAAGTAGTTCAACCTCCAAATGTTTCATTTAGCAGTTATGATTTGTTTTCTTGATCAGTAAATAAAAGATTTATTGAAATAATGAACTAAGTGCAGAAAGAATTATACTTTACAAGGACAAAGCATTTACCAAGAAAAAAAAAACTAAAAAATCACAAAGAGAAATAATTTTTGAACAAAAGAACCACTAAGAAAAATTGCAACCAACTAACAACTACAGCCACAAAAGGTACGATCTAATGGATTCAAGGTGGTTCGAAGGGGACAATTTTCAAATTGATCATGAACTCATTGAGAGAGATATTATGGAACTCGGGATGGAGGTATAACCAATACGTAATTGTTTGTCTGAGGGTCCAGATTATGGCAGTTGGTAATGCATGCAGAACAAGAGATTTTCTATTTTCGGTGGTTTACCATTAGATCAAAGACTATTCTGAACCAAATAAAGGTGTTGGGAAGATGAGCAGTGGTCATTAATAATGAATACGAGAGTTTCATATGAGAACTGGAGATGAACGACTTTGGTACCACCTAAAACTACTTTAGAACCCTTGAACCAACCAATATAAGCAATTCTTTGAAAAATCAATTTCAAAGATTCATCAATTTAAACAAAAAGAAAAATTGACTGTGAATCTCCCGGTCGAAGACCTTTGGAGATCTTGAAATACCTATTCAAAGACTCATTACAGAGCACATAGAAGTTAAAATGAGAAATAGCCGCTTCGATGCACTTTTTCTAAACAAAGCCAAACCGCATTATTTGCAAAACATAATCCAAGAAGGACCATGCAACAACGTCATAAGCTTTTTAAAAGTTGATTTACAAAGAATACCAGCTTGATGAAATCTTTGAAGAGAGCTTATGCATCCATTTGGAGCGATAAGAATATTCATAATTTTTCTTCCTTACACATAAATTGATTGTTTGTGGCTGATAATTTTGGTGAGAACCTTCTGAAGTCTTGAGGTCAATAATTTTGAGATGATTTTGTTGATGCTGCTCATGAGGCTAATGGGTTGAAAGTCAGTAATGAAAATTTTACACTTTGGGAATGAGCATAAGAAATATGGGTTTGAGCCTCCAATCAATGTCTTTGTTGATAACTAATTCAACCATCACCTGCAAAATATAATACTTCATGAAATCCTAAGAATTCTTAATGAAATGACAAGGGTACCAAGTACACCACAATTTTTTTGGTATCAACCTATGTAAGACACACCTTGTGTAATCTAATAAAGACACAAGTAATTTGGAGTTTTAAAGAGCGTAGTCATATTGATAAGAAGATTACTTAAACAAGAAGTACACTTTGTATATAATATAAATTCTACAAAGAAAATACCCTATATGTATCAAAGTTTGTTAACCAAACATGTATTCAAATTAAAAAGTCATCAACTTAAACTATAAAAGGTATCAAACCAAGTGTTTGATTAACGTATTGTGTTATTATTTTAATTATAACTAGAACAATAATTATAATGTGAAAAATAATGTAAAGGCACACAACAAGATTTTTTTAACATGGAAACAACTAACAAAATGAGATATCACTTCTTTCTCCACCACCACCATTTTCCATCCCTCGTAGAATATTGGGCGAAAACACCGTCATGTATAAAGTTTAGATTTAACAAACTTAGACCTAGTCCAATTTTGAATACTCTCCGGGAATTAAGCCATTATTTTTACAAAGGCTACTCCACTATTTCTTCCACCAAAACTAATGTTATAGTTGAAACCAAGTAATTTAACTCATTTATCAAGTTATTTAGTTCCTTCTAGACAAATCACTTATACTAATTAATAAAACACTTATACTAATTAATATTTAAGTTATCCATGCAAGGTGGAACAATGGTTATAAAAGGTCATGAGTTCGGTTATAATTTTTGAAATTCAATATCTTGACTTGAGTATTATTCATTTTTAATTCGAATGAATCCTAAAATACTCATCAAAAAAAATATCCTAAAATAGAGTTACTATCTTAAGTCACATCATTTTGAATACTTGTGCCATTATACAAAGACTTCAGTATAGTTGAAACCAAGTAATTTAACTCAACTCCCTTGGATCGTAAGTTTTGAAGACTTCAATCAACTCCGGTACAAGAAAGGAAAATTTTAAGATGATGAAATTTTTAAGTAGCCGTGGAGACTTAAATTTTAAAGTAAAAAAAGATCCTAAAATAGAGTTCACTATCTTAAGTCAATTCACCTGTTGTGAAGACTTCAACCGCTCAACTCCTTTGGATCGTATTTTGACACAGTAGTCGTGTACTGTTCTAGTACAATTTAAGATGGTGAAATGAATGGAAATGACCGGAATGGGTAACCTCTGTCATAGAAGCCTCAAACTATATTCGTTAATATTTTGATAATAATGGAAAGAAGATGTTCTTACATTTTAAATAGGGAAAGAAAACCCTAACAGGCTAATCCATCCTCACCGGACACTTGTAACTCATCTAACACAACTAAAATCTCAAAATAACTATAACTACCATCATGTATTTAGGCAGGCGACATGTGATAAGGGTACCAACACATTATCAGAAATACCTAACTATGGCAGACCAACTAAAGAGGTACATGACAAATACACACCCCATCACCAAATCCTTGTCCTTGGGCAATAGTATAGTAACCCAGCAGGAAAAGTGTACTCCCCTTTATTTCTTTGACAAATACCAGAAGCAGCAACATATAGTAAAATCTCCTCATTTATTGCAGGCCAGAAAAAATATGATTTGGCCCTGGCATAAGTGGCGTGAATCCCATAGTGTCCCCCATAGCTGAGACATTAATTAAATCTAGAATTTCTATTCTGATATTGGAATTACTAACCACATATAGCCTAGCCTTGTATCTTAAGATGCTATCCTCGAAAGAATTATTTGGTATAGAAGTTGGAGCAATTAGTAGTTGAGCAAAGTGATTGTACCTTGACATCCTCAATGTAAATGTCAATAAGTTCTCGAGCCCAAGTAGCTTGTGACAAAGAAATGGTGTTGGAGTCACCTTGCGCATGAGATCTTCTAGAGAGGGCATCAACCACTTTATTCTCCGATTCTTTCTTGTATCTTATTTCATAGTCAAACCCTAGTAACTTCATTAGGCACTTTTGTTATAGAATAGTTTAAAAAAAATTATTCTAAGAAATATTTGATATTTTGATGGTCTGTCTGAATAATGAAGTGGTGGCCAAGTAAAAAATGTCTCCATATGGTCACTACTTGAATAATAGCTAGTAATAATTTCTCATACGTAGATGGTGCAACAGCCCATGGCCCTAGAGGTTTGCTAAAAAACAATAACTCTGCCTTCTTGCATTAGTATAGCTCTAATACCAATGTTACATGCATCAGTTTCTAGAACAAATTGTTCGATAAAATTTGGTAAGGCTAATACTGGTATAAAAAACATAGCTTCCTTGAGCCTGAGAAAAGCTTCAGTAGCAGCTGGGGACCAGAAGAAAGAATTCTTCTTTACTAATTCTGTCAAGGGCCTACGAATAACACCATAATATCCTTCAAAAATTTCTCGTAGTAGTCAGTGAGACCCAAAAACCCTTTGACCTTAAAGTATAGTTGGTAGAGGCAAATCCACCGTTGCAGTAACCTTCTCTGGATCATCCATGCCCCCGTTAGAAGTAATTATATAACCCACACACTCTAATTTAAATTGCCCAAAATAACACTTAGAAAAGTTGGCAAAGAGATGATGTTGCCTTAATAATTCCAACGTAAGTGTGTGATATGGTAATCTAAGGAAGAGTTGTAAACTAAGATATCATCAAAAAATACTAGGATGAATGATAGGTGTTGTAAAACACCTAATTTTATATCTAGTATTTATGCTTTCTTTGCTATAATCCTTGAGAATTGCATATCTTATGTGTGAGTTTGAGTGTATCAGGTGCAATGGAGTTATTATGTGCAAAAGAAGGAGAAAACATCAGTTTGAAGCGTAAAGGGAGCAAAGAGGTTCATTCACAGGCGAGCGATACTCGGAGCCCAGTCAAAGATAAGGGGAAACTAGTTGGAGTTTAATGAAAATTGCTGAAAACACCCATGGGTGTTGATAGCCGTCCCATACTATTTGACCCAATTCGGTCGAACTGATGCCTCAGACAACATTTCCTTTCTCTTATCCTTGATTGTCTTCCCCAATTTGCGGCTACGAGATCTTTGATCTTAAAAATTGAAGATGATGATGTACAGATTCAGTGGGAGATTAAGCTGATGATGATGATTTTGGTGACGAAAATGAACATGGGTTTTGCTTCAGGTTTGGCTCTGAATTGAGCTAATTACAAGACAAATTTGAGTTGAATCGGAATTAGGGTTTCTGCTCTAGTGGAATTTGTTGATGCCGTTCGATGTGAATAGGAGAAATCAGAGATGAATGGAAATTGAGAGAGGCTTTTTCACTGTTACTGCTACAGATTGAGATGGCGAATTTGGGTTTGAATATCGTGGATCTAAGAGTGAATCGAGCAAGGGTTAAGAGCAATCAAGGCATTTAAGGAATGGCAGGTGCAACTGTATAGTTTGGGAGAAGACAAAAATGAATCAGGAGAAGTGGGTTTAACCCAGATTTGAAGTTCTAGCAGAGTAAGAGAAGAATTGATGCTTGAAACAATCCAGAGAGAAGACATGGAATTAGTTGAAGTTGTTGCTGAGGTTTGAGCAGGAAGATGCAAGCTCAGATGCAGAATTATAAACATGGGTTTGTCTCAGTAAATGGTGGATGAATTATGAAGAAATTGAGGAATTGTTGCTGGTAATTGAGCAAAGAATGAAATGGGTTTGTGGTGTTGGTTGAGTTTCAGGGAAAAATGAAGCCACTGATGCTCAGTCATGATAAAATGAGGAGACTCTTGGTGGATGTGTTCAATATGTGGTGATGAAATTAATGAATACAAAGAGTTGGAGCTGCTGCTCTAGTGTTGATTTTAGAGTTGGAGATTTTCAAGGTTCTAACTACATCTGGGAATGGATGAACTGCAATGGGTTTGTTTAGATGAATGTTAGGATGTTAACATTGCAGGTTACAAAATGGTCATGAGACAGTGTTGTTGTTTCCATGAAGAAGATGTTACAGGCTGAGTCTCAGGTGACATTGAGAGATGATGCAGGTTGTGTTGCTTAGATAAACAAGAAGATGGTGCTGGTGTTTATTGATTCTTTGCTATGGGGACCTTGTCAAGGAGGTGTTAGTTTAAGGGTTTGAAGCTGATGGTGTTGTTGTGCATTGGTTGTGAAGAATTTAGCTGCTTGCAGCTGAGTTAAGTATTGGCAGTAGCTGGAACTGAATTGCAGGTGGCCTAAGGAAAGTGATAAATGGGAAATTGCTCTTTTGGTTGGCTGTAGTGGTGAAGCCGAGTGTGGCAACTGAAATGGTGGTATACTTGGGTTAAAAAAGTGCAGTTGTGGCAGGAGCAGACTGGACTGGCATTGCAGTAAGCTACAAGTGATGTTACAGATGGAATTGGTGATACTGGAATTTGAGCTGAGGATGAGATGGTATTGATGGTGTTTGTTTAAGCTCATTACAGGGAAGTGATGATTAGTTGCCGAGGAGGTAAAGCTGGTGTCAATGGCAGTGATGAGTATGGAACTGAGCGGCAGGAAGTGATATTGTGCTGCAATGGTTGAAGTTGGAAGGAATGCAACAAGAGATTTGATTAAGAAGCTACAGAACGAGATGGCTCAAGTGAATTAGAGTGCAGAATGACAAGACTGGAAAGAATCGAGGTCAGTAAAATTATGCATAGCCAAGATGGGCGCCAAGGAGCTGTGAAGCACAATGATTGTGTTGTACAAGTTCAGGCCGTGCAATGGGTTGTCAGTCCATTCAGCTCTGACTCAGGTCTGACAAGAAGATGCTGACTCTGACTTGACTCAGCCGACTCGGCATAACTCGGTGCTTGAACCGAGTTAACTCAGCTGACTTTCCTGGTTGACCCGAGTTGACCCGACCGAGTTGACTCATTGACCGGTGACCGGGTGGACTTTGCCGGTCACCTGAAGTTGATTTCCGGTCACTCTTCCGGACAAATTCCGGACATAATACCAGATTTCCGGCGATCACTTTTGGGGTATATTTTCTATATGGGTATTTGCACACACATGGGCTTGGTGGACCACTTGGACTTTGGGCTTTGAAGACCTAATTTTGGAAAGATGGAAAGCTATAAAAGGGAAAGTTTTCTACAACTTTGGATATATCACGTTTTATTCTTGGAACTTTGGAGAGCCGCTTTTGTTTACGATTCTAGGGTTTGCTTTTGTTCATCTTATTTTTTTCAATTAATATTTTTATGATGAACTCCATAGCTATGAGTAGCTAAACAATTATTATTGGTTATGGGATAAAGTTGATTTCTCAATATGTTATATGATTCAATGAATTAGTTTTGTCTCAATATTTTATTGTTTGTGATTTACAATTAGTAGTGTTATATGATTTGATAGTTTGTTTGGTTGAGTCTGGAATCAATCCGATTTACATTCATCTCTAGAGCTATATTAGGGTTTTCAATAAGAAAAAGTTGTTTATCCCTGATTCTAAGTAGCATAATTGTGGGTAGTGCTTGTAGTGATATATCCTACTAGTCACAAGTGAATCATAACTTTTGTTAAAACGGATTAGTGCTTTTACACATTCGTTTGCATTGATTAGTCTTATTCCATAGAACTTATTGCTTTTAGGGAGTTAAATCTAATTGTGCTTTTACACTTTAGGTTGCTTTCTAGGAAGAATTCACATATGCATCTTTTAATGTGGTTGTGATGAAATCGGGGAATTAGAGGGATATACTTGCGATCAAGGTATCCTAGGACTTTTAGTGAATGAGAGATTTAAATACCAATTCTAATCATTGATGAAAATACATTTTTGTGAATGATACTATCCCGTGACCAATATCTTCTCTCTATTGATTATTCCAATTATTTGGTTTGCTTTATTTTATTTTTACTTTAGTATTTAGATAAAACAAAAATCCCCCCTTGGTTACCTTAGAAACTGAAAATCGTATAACAACAATTGCCTCTCTGTGGAAACGAACTCTTCCTTACACTGTACTTCATTTATATTTAGTGAGTAAGAAAGTGAAATTATTTTTGACGCTTACGACAGCGATCAAATTTTGGCGCCGCTGCCGGGGAGGCATACGGCTTGTTATTGAGTTTTTAGTTTCTTTTTATAATTTCTTCTTTTATCTTTGCTTTTCGGTTCTTGTCTTGTTTCTCACTTGTTTGCGAGAATTGTTTTCAGGTACCTAATCCCTGGCTTCTAAAGATTGGAACTATCCAAGGTGCGGGATATCTACTCGAAGAGGCACAATACTCCAACCAAGTCAAGACACAACAGAAAATCAAGAGTTAGAAGTGGGAAAAGAGTTACAAATAGAAGGAGAACAAGAGGTTCCAATCATAGACGAACCACAAGTTGAAGAAGAATAAACAATGGGTGATGCAAATCGTTCACTCAAGGACTTGGCTTCTCATAGGCTTGATACACAATAGGGGTGTATTCAAACAAACTCTACTTTTGAGATCAAGCCGGGGTTGCTTAGAGAATTACCAAAATTCCATGGCATGGTGAATGAAGACCCAAACAAACATCTTATGGACTTCCACACCATTGTCACGGCCATGCTTCCAGCGGATGTTGAGGCGGATGGTGCAATGTTAAAAGTTTTCCGTTTCTCTTTGATGGATAGTGCTAAGGATTGGTTGTACTATTTACCTCCCGGAAGTGTCACGACATGGAATGGGTTGAACAAACTCTTTTTAGAGAGATATTTTCCTGTATCAAAGGCTACTCAAATTCGCAAAGAGATTTGTGGGATGAAGCAAAACGTGGGAGAATCCTTATATGAATGTTGGGAACGATACAAGAGATTGGTGGCAAGCTGCCCTCACCACCAATTCAGTGACGCTATGATCATCCAATACTTCTATGAAGGACTCCAATCAAGTGATAGGAATCTTATTGACGCTGCGAGTGGTGGTGCATTAGTGAGCAAGACGGTGGCACAAGCTAGAGAGTTGATTGAAAATATGGCAGCAAACTCCCAACAGTTTTTGAGTCGTGGTTCGGATGTGCTTCTAAGAAGAGTGAATGAAGTGAGCGAGGTTGAGGAACTTCGTCAACAAATGGGTAACATGTCCGCAATGATGCAACAAGTTGCAGCCGCGGTGATACCAAGTTCTACTCGATGTTATGAGGACGAGCAAGCTAATGCGGTCTTTCCAAATCAACAAAGACGTTATGATCCCTACTCTAACACTTACAATCCGGGATGGAGAGATCACCCCAATTTTAGCTATGCCAACAAGCAAGGAGCGGTTCAACAACCTACCTTCAACTCTTCAAGTGGATTTCAACCTCAACAACAACAATTCCAGCCGAGACAACAATTCCAGCAACCACAAGCACAATAATCAATGCAAAATTTAGGTTCCGATATTGACTCAAAGATTCAAACAATGATGCAAGGCATTTCTACCATGTTCAAAGAAAGTCAACAGGAAACTAAGAGTGCTATCAAGGAGTTGCAAACACAAATGGGCTCCATGGATATTGAGTTGAACCAATTGAAGGCACAAAATAGTGGGAAACTCCCTTCTCAACCTATTAACCCAAAAGAGGGTGTCAATGCTATTACGTTGAGAAGTGGTACACAACTTGTGCAACCCGAAGTTACTGATTCGGGCAAGGTGGAAACACCAAAGGAACCTGTTTTGGAGGAGAATAATGAGGATTCTCCCCAAACTTCTGAGGTACCTATTCCTAACTCTAAAACTCCGGTTTCTACTTATGTTCCTCCTTTACCTTTTCCTCGCAGATTTGCAAGTTCTAAGAAGGCGAAATTAGAAAAGGAGATTTTAGACGTTCTTAAAAAGATCCATGTGAACATACCACTCATTGATGCTATTAAGCAAGTTCCAAAGTATGTAAAGGTGTTGAAGGACTTGTGTACCAACAAACAAAGGCTCAAAGGTAATGAAGTGCTTAGTGTGGGGGAGAATGCTTCGGCAATCTTACAACACAAACTTCCACTTAAGTGCAAAGATCCCGGTAGTTTTGACATTCCCGTCACAATTGGTAACATAACATTTAACAAAGCTATGTTGGATTTAGGTGCATCCGTTAATGTTATGCCTGCGTCAATGTACAATTCACTTGATCTTGGTCCTCTTAAAAAGGCTGAAATTTTATTACAATTAGCTGATCGCTCTAATGTTTACCCAATGGGTATTGTTGAGGATGTTCTTGTGCAGGTTAATCAACTCGTATTTCCAGCTGACTTTTGTGTGTTAGAGATGGATGAAGGTTCACCGGACTCATCTCTTCCATTGCTACTTGGGAGTCCCTTCATGAAAACGGCGAAAACCATAATTGATGTGGACAAGGGAACGTTACATGGAGTTTGATGGAGAAACAATACGTTTCAACATTTTCGAGACGATGAGATATCCTAGCGATGTCCACTCTTGTTTCTCCATTGATGTTATGGATACATTGGCACAACAAATGTTTGAATTAAATGGTGATGACGCTTTGGAAACCTTGTTAACTACATCCATGGATAATGGTGTAGAGTGTGGTAATGAAGTCAAGGAAGCCCTTGGTGATCTTAATTCACTACAAGGATGCCCGGAAACTCATAATATCTCTTTTATTTCTTTACCATGCAGTGATGAAAAGCTTGTACCTTCAATTGTTAAATCTCCAATTTTAGAATTGAAACCTCTTCCCGATCACCTAAAGTACTTGTACTTGGGTGATAATGAAGAGTTACCTGTGATTGTTTCTAATGAGCTTAGTGATTTACATGAGCAAAAACTTCTAAGGGTGTGAAGGAAGTACAAGACGGCCATAGGATGGACAATTGCCGATATCAAGGGTATAAGCCCTGCCGTTTGTATGCACAAAATCCGTTTGGAGGACGATGCAAAGCCTACAAGGGAAGCGCAACGTCGTTTGA
Organism: Papaver armeniacum; assembly: GCA_023531295.1. Taxonomy (NCBI): domain Eukaryota; kingdom Viridiplantae; phylum Streptophyta; class Magnoliopsida; order Ranunculales; family Papaveraceae; genus Papaver; species Papaver armeniacum. The sequence continues at coordinate 75,503 of JAJJWW010005865.1, forward strand.
ATCCTCCCATGATGGAAGTTGTGAAAAAGGAGATACTCAAGCTTTTGGAAGTGGGTGTTATCTACCCCATATTCGATAGCAAGTGGGTGAGCCCGGTACAAGTAGTACAAAAGAAATCAGGTGTGACAGTGGTGGAGAATGATAAGAACGAACTTGTCCCAACTCGTGTGCAAACCGGTTGGAGGGTTTGTATTGATTATAGAAAATTGAATGCCACTGCTAGAAAAGATCACTTCCCTTTACCTTTTATTGATCAAATGCTTGAACGTTTAACTGGACACTCTTATTATTGCTTCCTTGATGGCTATTCAGGTTATAATCAGATTGTGATAGCGCCGGAGGACCAAGAGAAAACCACTTTCACTTGTCCTTTCGGTACTTTTGCTTATAGAAGGATGCCTTTTGGCTTATGCAATGCTCCATCTACCTTTCAAAGGTGTATGGTAAGTATCTTTTCAGAATATGTTGAAAACATAATCGAAGTGTTCATGGATGACTTTAGTGTCTTTGGTGATTCATTTGACCTTTGCTTGAATAATTTGTCTCTAATCCTTGAACGATGTGTTGAAACAAACCTTGTCTTTGAATTGGGAGAAGTGCCATTTCATGGTAACTCATGGCATAGTTTTAGGCCATATAATATCTTCTAAAGGCTTGGAAGTCGATAAATCTAAGATAGACCTTATTCGTGCTCTAACCCCTCCCACTACGGTGAGGGAGATACGCTCTTTTCTTGGTCATGCAGGTTTCTATCGAAGATTCATCAAGGATTTTTTCAAGATAGCATCACCACTTTGTAATTTATTGCAAAAAGATGTGGTTTTTAACTTTGATGAAAAATGTATGGTGGCATTCAATCGTTTGAAAGAACTTTTGATTTCAGCCCCTATCATTAAACCACCGGATTGGAGCAAGCCTTTTGAGCTCATGTGTGATGCAAGTGACTATGCGGTTGGTGCGGTGCTTGGGAAACGTGTGGGGAAGCTTCCTCATGCTATTTATTATGCTTCTAGAACGTTAAATGAGGCCCAACAAAACTACACAACCACCGAAAAAGAGTTATTAGCCATTGTTTTTGCTTTAGAAAAGTTTCGCTTTTATCTAATTGGTACAAAAGTTGTTGTCTTTTCTGATCATGCAGTGCTTAAGTACTTGCTTACAAAGAAAGAGGCGAAACCGAGGCGCATACGATGGATATTACTCTTGCAAGAGTTTGATATTGAAATCAAGGACAAGAAAGGAATTGAGAACACCGTTGCGGATCATATGAGCCGTCTTGCTGTGGACAAGGAGACTATCCCGTTGCGTGAAAGTTTTCCGGATGAGCAACTATTCTCAATTGCCTTTGGAGAACCATGGTATGCCGATATTGTCAATTACTTAGTTTCTAAACAAATCCCAAAGAACTTGTCTCGTGCTGAGAGGGACAAACTTAAGAAGTTAGGGAACCAATACATATGGGATGATCCATACTTGTGGAAACATGGTAGTGACCAAGTAATACGAAGGTGTGTTCCGAATCAATTTAATTCTATCTTGTCTTTTTGTCACTCTTATGCTTGCGGAGGACATTTTGGGAGTAAGAGAACCGCTCACAAGGTACTTGAAAGTGGTTTTTATTGGCCAACTTTGTTTAAGGATGCACATATATTTTGTACAACTTGTGATAGGTGCCAAAGAACCGGCAATCTAGGTGCCCGAAATCAAATGCCACGAACTTTTATTAAATTTATTGAATTTTTTGATGTATGGATTTTATGGGGCCTTTTGTCAACTCCCATGGGAATTTTTATATCTTACTTGCGGTTGATTATGTCTCGAAATTGGTGGAAGCTAAGGCTACCCCAACTAATGATTCTAAAGTGGTTTCAGATTTTGTGCAAGCTAATATTTTTGCATGGTTTGGAATTCCAAGAGCCATAATTAGCGATGGGGGTTCTCACTTCAAAAACAGGATTTTACAAAGCTTGTTGACGAAGTACAATGTGTCGCACAAGATTGCAACACCTTATCATCCCCAAACAAATGGACAAGCCGAGGTGTCTAATCGGGAGGTGAAATCCATTCTAGAGAAGATGGTGAACCCAACAAGGAAAGATTGGAGCATGCGACTTAATGATGCTTTGTGGGCTTATAGAACCGCATACAAGACACCTATAGGGATGTCTCCCTTTAGGCTTGTGTATGGTAAACCTTGTCATTTACCCGTTGAAATTGAGCATAAGGCGTTTTGGGCTATTAAACAATGCAACATGGAGATGGATGGGGATGGAAAGCAAAGGAAGTTACAACTCCAAGAGCTAGAGGAGCTTCGCAATGATGCATTTGAAAGTTCACGGATTTACAAAGAAAAGACAAAAGCATTTCATGATAACATGATTTCTAGAAAACAATTTTGCATTGGGAAGAAAGTGCTTTTGTTTAACTCTCGCTTGCACTTATTTCCGGGTAAATTAAGGTCACGATGGATCGGACCTTTTATTGTTACTAATGTGTTTTCTCATGGTGCAGTGGAAATTCGTAGCATAGCTACAGGAAAAGAACTTAAAGTTAATGGGCACCGGTTGAAACCATATTATGAGAATTTCACTTCCGAAGTGGTGGAAGGAGTTAACTTTGTGGATGTGCTCCTCCTGGAGGAGTCATAGAAAGCAAGGAGATAGTCGGGCTGACGACTTTAAACCAAGCGCTAATTGGGAGGCAACCCAAAGGATGAGTATTTCTTGTCTTGTTTTTAGTTTTTCTTGTCTTGTTTTTATTTTATTTTTCTGATTTTTTGTCACATTATCGTGTAGAATTTCCCACCTTGACTTACTTTGGACGATTCAATTTACATTGAGGACAATGTAAAGTTTAAGTGTGGGGGAGTGATTAAGCATTTGCTTTGTAAATTTTTCAATTTTTTTCAACTTTTTTGTAAATTAGTGAATAAGAAAACTCCAACTTGTAGTTAGTTTAGAGTCACATAGTATACATGTCGCTAAGATTACATCGAGATTCTCATAATAGTGACCGAACTTAGAGATGACGAGAGAACATGATCGGGTTTCTTAATTGTATGAGAGTTAAAGTTGGATTTAACCATGCCAGTGGCAAATAAGGTGCAGACTGAATTCGGTATTAGAGTAGTGATCCCCTATAGTGGAGACTACCCATGTTACATAATGTGAGGCACCAACCTTCAATTCTTTGTGCCTGTCTAAATTTGTGCTTTTAGAGTGTGTGTCACCGTACGTAAATTCCGGGTAGAATGGTGAGCTACCCAACCTCCCACCATAGAAGCACTATTTTGATCTCTTGAGTGCTATTTTTATCAATCATGATGGTGACATCGAATTGCTAACTTACATACCACTTGTAATCTTGTTCGCAGTTAGCACCATCCACCTTATCTCTCTCTACACCAACAGGTCCATAGAAACACCATCATCATCAACAAGAGGAGCATCACAAATTTGAAGGAAAGTTGAACACGTTCGAGGTTTACAAGCAACGATGCAATTGAGCAGATTTCAGATTCAAGTATAGCAACAAAACAAGGAGCAGAATTTTTATAAGTTGAAGACTATTGTACAAGAGTGAAGATTATCAGTATGAGAGTTCGAGAAGCTTATGATATCAAGACATATAAGTTGTGAAGAATCAAGCGGTAAAGTACTTACACCATGGCCTTTGTACTTACATTTTTATTTTATTTGTATTTTACTTTCTCTTGTCTCAAAAAAAATGAAAAAAAAAAAAGACAAGAGAAAATTTTTTTAGGTTCATTACTAGTTTTATTGTTTTATTTTGTTTTTATTTTGTATTTGTTTTATTTTTTATAATAAAAAAAAAAATTTGATAAAAAAAAAACAAAAAAAGAAAAAAAAAAGAGGAAAAAAAATAATTTATATTTTGGTTTGTATAGTTCGTTTTTAGTTTTGTATTCTTTCAATAAAGCCAATGGAAGAAGGAATATCTACAAAGAAGTTTCAAGCAATAAGGAATTTGAGGAAAAGAGTTACATTGTCAAGATTCTACGAAGTTCAAGAGTTATCATCAAGAGTTGAAGACCGAAGACGACACCGATAGAAGACCGAAGATGTTTCTATGGATGCTGTGAGAGTGGTGCTAGCTGCACGCCGAACGGATAACGAGGTAAGTAAGCATATTCCCACCTTCGTTAAGTGGTTGATTTCCTTTCTTAGAGATCGTCAGAAAAATGGGTTTTCAAAAATGATAAAAGATGTGGGTTTTTAAAATATTTCGGAGGGTTTTTACCTTCCTACCATTCAACGTGTCGCAGGATTCTCTCTTCATTCCTACCTGGACACATGTGTGACCCATAAAAAGCTGTTTATTATTGAGAGCAACTTCATAAAATCCTTTCTTGTGAGGCAGAGTCGAGACTTTCGATCACTCCGAACCCGAATTTCTTTCGAGAAGGGATGGTTATTTCTCTCTCAACTTTTAAGAATGAGATTGTGTTCATTTATGTGTCTAACTTCTTATTACTAGTGTGCATAATTTCTATGTCTTCTTAGCGCGTTGGATACTATCATTTCGGAGAACTAGTAAGTTGGAAAAATAGGTTTTGTGGGTATATCTCTAGTAAACCCTCACGAGACTATAACTCGTCCACTGGGGACACCTAGGGGTTTAAAGGCTTGTTATTTATGCTAAAAGTGACCGTAGCCTCGACGACACGGAGTTGTTTGTATGTTTTAGAATTGTCTTGTTTGATTTGCTCGAGGACTAGCAAAGTCTAAGTGTGGGGGAATCTGATAGGTGTTGTAAAACAACTAATTTTATATCTAGTATTTATGCTTTCTTTGCTATAATCCTTGAGAATTGCATATCTTATGTGTGAGTTTGAGTGTATCAGGTGCAATGGAGTCATTATGTGCAAAAGAAGGAGAAAACATCCGTTTGAAGCGTAAAGGGAGCAAAGAGGTTCATTCACAGGCGAGCGATACTCGGAGCCCAGTCAATGATAAGGGGAAACTAGTTGGAGTTTAATGAAAATTGCTGAAAACACCCATGGGTGTTGATATCCGTCCCATACTATTTGACCCAATTCGGTCGAACTGATGCCTCAGACAACATTTCCTTTCTCTTATCCTTCAGCTGTCTTCCCCAATTTGCAGCTACAGATGTTGATCTTAAAAATTGAAGATGATGATGTATAGATTCAGTGGGAGATTAAGCTGATGATGATGATTCTGGTGACGAAAATGAACATGGGTTTTGCTTCAGGTTTGGCTCTGAATTGAGCTAATTACAAGACAAATTTGAGTTGAATCGGAATTAGGGTTTCTGCTCTAGTGGAATATGTTGATGCCGTTCGATGTGAATAGGAGAAATCAAAGATGAATGGAAATTGATAGAGGCTTTGTCACTGTTGCTGCTACAGATTGAGATGGCGAATTTGGGTTTGAATCTCGTGGATCTAAGAGTGAATCGAGCAAGGGTTCAGAGCAATCAAGGCATTTAAGGAATGGCAGGTGCAACTGTGTAGTTTGGGTGAAGACAAAAACGAATCAGGAGAAGTGGGTTTAACTCAGATTTGAAGTTCTAGCAGAGTAAGAGAAGTATTGATGCTTGAAACAATCCAGAGAGAAGACATGGAATTAGTTGAAGTTGTTGCTGAGGTTTGAGCAGGAAGATGCAAGCTCAGATGCAGAATTATAAACATGGGTTTGTCTCAGTAATTGGTGGATGAATTATGAAGAAATTGAGGAATTGTTGCTGGTAATTGAGCAAAGAATGAAATGGGTTTGTGGTGTTGGTTGAGTTTCAGGGAAAAATGAAGCCACCGATGCTCGGTCATGATAAAAGGAGGAGACTCTTGGTGGATGTGTTCAATATGTGGTGATGAAATTAATGAATACAAAGAGTTGGAGCTGCTGCTCTAGTGTTGATTTTAGAGTTGGAGATTTTCAAGGTTCTAACTACAGATGAGAATGGATGAACTGCAATGGGTTTGTTTAGATGAATGTTAGGATGTTAACATTACAGGTTACAAGATGGTCATGAGACAGTGTTGATGTTGCCATGAAGAAGATGTTATAGGCTGAGCCTCAGGTGACATTGAGAGATGATGCAGGTTGTGTTGCTCAGATAAACAAGAAGATGGTGCTGGTGTTTATTGATTCTTTGCTATGGGTACCTTGTCAAGGAGGTGTTAGTTTAAGGGTTTGAAGTCGATGGTCTTTGTTGTGCATTGGGTTGTGAAGAATTTAGTCGCTTACCGTGAGTTAAGTATTGGCAGTAGCTGGAACTGAATTGCAGGTGGCCTAAGGAAAGTGATAAATGGGAAATGGCTCTTTTGGTTGGATGTAGTGGTGAAGCCGAGTGTGGCAACTGAAATGGTGGTATACTTGGGGTTAAAGAAGTGCAGTTGTGGCAGGAGAGCAGACTGGACTGGCATTGCAGTAAGCTACAAGTGATGTTACAGATGGAATTGGTGATACTGGAATTTAAGCTGGGGATGAGATGGTATTGATGGTGTTTGTTTAAGCTCATTACAGGGAAGTGATGATTAGTTTCCGATGAGGTAAAGCTGGTGTCAATGGCAGTGATGAGTATGGAACTGAGCGGCAGGAAGTGATATTGTGCTGCAATGGTTGAAGTTGGAAGGAATGCAACAAGATATTTGATTAAGAAGCTACAGAACGAGATGGCTCAAGTGAATTAGAGTGCAGAATGACAAGACTGGAAAGAACTAAGGCTGTAAAATTATGCATAGCCAAGATGGCTGGCCAAGGAGCTGTGAAGCACAATGATTGTGCTGTACAAGTTCAGGCCGTGCAATGGGTTGTCAGTCCATTCAGCTCTGACTCAGGTCTGACAAGAAGATGCTGACTCTGACTTGACTCAGCCGACTCGGCATAACTCGGTGCTTGAACCGAGTTAACTCAGCTGACTTTCCTGGTTGACCCGAGTTGACCCGACCGAGTTGACTCATTGACCGGTGACCGTGTGGACTTTGCCGGTCACCTGAAGTTGATTTCCGGTCACTCTTCCGGCCATAATACCAGATTTCCGGCGATCGCTTTTGGGGTATATTTTCTATATGGGTATTTGCACACACATGGGCTTGGTGGACCACTTGGATTTTGGGCTTTGAAGACCTAATTTTGGAAAGATGGAAAGCTATAAAAGGGAAAGTTTTCTACAACTTTGGATATATCACGTTTTATTCTTGGAACTTTGGAGAGCCGCTTTTGTTTACGCTTCTAGGGTTTGCTTTTGTTCATCTTATTCTTTTCAATTAATATTTTTATGATGAACTCCATAGCTATGAGTAGCTAAACAATTATTATTGGTTATGGGATAAAGTTGATTTCTCAATATGTTATATGATTCAATGAATTAGTTTTGTCTCAATATTTTATTGTTTGTGATTCACAATTAATAGTGTTATATGATTTGATAGTTTGTTTGGTTGAGTCCGGAATCAATCCGATTTACATTCATCTCTAGAGCTATATTAGGGTTTTCAATACGAAAAAGTTGTTTATCCCTGATTCTAAGTAGCATAATTGTGGGTAGTGCTTGTAGTGATATATCCTACTAGTCACAAGTGAATCATAACTTTTGTTAAAACGGATTAGTGCTTTTACACATTCGTTTGCATTGATTAGTCTTATTCCATAGAACTTATTGCTTGTAGGGAGTTAAATCTAATTGTGCTTTTACACTTTAGGTTGCTTTCTAGGAAGAATTCACATATGCATCTTTTAATGTGGTTGTGATGAAATCATGGAATTAGAGGGATATACTTGCGATCAAGGTATCCTAGGACTTTTAGTGAATGAGAGATTTAAATACCAATTCTAATCATTGATGAAAATACATGTTTGTGAATGATACTATCCCGTGACCAATATCTTCTCTCTATTGATTATTCCAATTATTTGGTTTGCTTTATTTTATTTTTACTTTAGTATTTAGATAAAACAAAAATCCCCCCTTGGTTACCTTAGAAACTGAAAATCGTATAACAACAATTGCATCTCTGTGGAAACGAACTCTTCCTTACACTGTACTTCATTTATATTTAGTGAGTAAGAAAGTGAAATTATTTTTGACGCTTACGACAGCGATCAATGAACTTTCTCAGAACATCATTCATTAGGGCCTCAAAAGTAGCAGGTGCATTTACGGACAAACTAGATCAATGGTAGTTCAGATCTGTTTTTGCATATGAGGGTAGACTTGTGATCATCAATCGTTAACAGACTCCTTTATGTGTGTGATTGATCATAAGTGGAATCAAGTTTATTTGTGCAGGTACAAAAGAAGACCTTGGAGATTTGAAGACAATAATATTTTTTATTAGTTTCGTATCTTTTGTGATTTACTTCTGTAGATGGTGAAATTTACTTCTGTAGATGGATAAGGGGTAAAAGTGTCATTTCAAGATCATAGACAAAACTCAACTCTCACGGGTGAGATTAAGCCCTTGGTCCTCAAGGCATCCGCCACGATTTCTAGTATACGTCCACGCGAGACAGTGGTGGTTGTTATGTCGTGATTCCTAGCGCACATCCTCGACGACATATTGCTGGTCACATATGTTCTATAGAGCGTAAAACGTCCCCGACAGACTTATGAACCAAAACAACCACAATGTCAGCATGTCTTCGCGAGACACAACTGATTATCACCGCTTAATTGGGGGCCCTGGAAAATAATTAGGGGCCTCACACTACATGACAAAAAAGGTCGCTAAAACCTAATTTGAGTTACCCCTTATCCAAATTTTTGTTTAATGGCTAAATTGCCCCTAAATGATTAGTGTTAATAGGTAATTAAGTTAAGTTAATAGCATGGTTAGATTAAAATCAGACTTTAGAATTAAAATTTGGGGATTTTTTTTTTTTTTTTTTATGTTTCTTTGAGTTGAGAAGAAGAAGAGGAGGTTTTAGAGGGATCATAGACACTATGTCACACCTCAGAGAAAGATTCGTTAATGTCGGGGATCTATTCCCTACCGACTCCGTAATGTCGTCAACTTATTGTCACAAAAGTTGACGACTCAAACCTGCAACATTTGCAGGTTATGAAAAATCGTCAAGGTATTATTTTATACCATAACGACTCTAGTTATCATTTTGTGTCTATACATAGACAAAAGGGTCGTTCTCATTTTGTCATTTTGAAAAAAGAAGAAAGGGTCGTTACATAACAAACTCAACTATTAGAGTTTTGAAAAAAGAAGAAAGGGTCGTTAAGATGTGTACCTTAAGATGACGACATATAAATATATTGACTTCTTAAAAACTAAATTCTCTGACGAAGAGGACTTTTAAAATGACGACCCTTAAGACGACGACCCTCACATTTTTTTGGTCAGACTTGAAAGGGTCGTTCTCATTTTGTGTCATATTGGTGACGATTCTCAAATACATAATGACGATTATATTGCATTAAGATGACGACCCTTCCATTTTTTTGGTCAGAGAGGTAGTTTTTGGTCAGAGAGGTATTTTTTGGTCATATAAAGTCGTTAGTGTATAAAATTGGTTCTATGATAAATTGACGACTCTATTATGGGGCAAAAATTCTTAAAACCCAGAAAAAGGGTCGTTATCTCCTACACCTTAGACATTAACGATTTTTCTACAAATAACATGCAGATGAAAAATCGTTAGGGTATACAACTATCGAGGTTGACGACCCTTATTCTGTAACTGCTATTTTTCATTTAAAAACCGAATTTTGCGAAAAAAAAACATCATATTAAACGCAAATAGGAAGTAGATTCGTAAGTTTTAGTTCGCTTACTTTCTAATTGGGCCATATCTTCTTCCGATTCGGCCTGAGTCGTTAATGGAGTTGTGATGGAGAGTCGAGAGAGAGGGGATGAGGGGACTGATTATTTTTTTGGGTTTAAAAATGAAAATGAGATGGGGTTTAAAGTTAAGGGTTAATAGAATTTTAAGGTTTAGGTTTAGTGAAGGGTAAAACAATATTTTCACTATATTTTGGGGTGGGAGTGGGAATAAAATGGCTGAGGCCCCTAATTATTTTCCAGGGCCCCCAATTTAGCGGTGTTGATTATGATTCCATGATTCCTAGTATACATCCTCGACGAGATACTACTGATCATGTAGGCTCTGTAGATACGTAAAAACGTCCCCGACAGACTTATGACCCAGAGCAGAGACATACATGTCTCCTGTAAGCAAGACTCACCCTATTTAAGATCAAGGACTGATTCCTAGTACATCATCGCGAGATACACTAGTCATGTCTACTCTAGGCTCTGACTCGACTTACTGAGGCTTCCGAATAATTCCTAGGACATCCCCGCGATATACGCTGGTTATTATGCCTCTTGTCCCTTTATACAGACTTCTAGAACATCCTACCGATATACACTGGTCATGTCGGCCCCATAAATAAAGACAAAATTGATTCCTAGCACATCTCTGCAAGCTGGTCAAAGACAAGTGAGCCGAAGTCTCGTAGAGACATTATCAGGCGTGCAAGCCTTCTTTTCTCTCCCAAACATGTCACATCTGACTTTGGAGAGATTCCATCATGTTGGCTTAGTCTCAAACAGACTATATCACATCAAACAACTCTCATACGGCCCCATATGCGTCGGCCAAATCTTAGTCAGCCCCAGATGCGTTGGCCAAATCTCAAACGGCCCCAAACGCGTGAGCCAAATCTCAGACAGCTCCAGAAGCGTCATCCAAATCTCAGATGGCCTCATCCGAGCTGAGCCATCTCGTCTGAAAATACTTAGGCACAAGCCTTATCTAGGACTCATGCCTCTTTCTCAGCGTCTCAAACACACTCACGGCTAGTAAATTGGGCCTGAACTGTACACGTCTTTCGAAAAACGTGGATAACTTCTCTTGAGCTCTGTATGCTCAACAAAGGGACCCACAAGCAATAGTATAGTCTCCACGTGACATATGTAACTGTACATGGAGAGACGGAGCTCAACCTCAGCTTCTCTCACACTCTACACACGATTTCTAAGGCATTCCATGTCTTTTCGTGTGACTCATCTTAGTTATTCTCACAAATCAGAGAATATCTCTCTATCTTCGCCAACCCGTCTAAAGAGAATATTTTTCTCTCTCTCAACACATCATCACAAAGGTTGACTCAGCTTCACACAAATGGAGGGTAACAATTAGGGTTTTGGTCTGGCGGTCTACGACACATGTGAGAAATACCCGGCCTATTTCTCACCGCAAAAGAGAGTAAAGGCGGTGGGATAATGAGATAAACTCAACCTAGTTTATCTCTATCTAATCCTGAAGATATGGGAGAAGTGCTCCGCACGGTTTGCAATCCCTATCTTCACCGACCTGAGATTAGAGAATTCAACTATAAATAGGTCATATATTTCTCCAAGCTAACACACAACTTTCTCATAAACTCTCAGAGAATTCTTCTTCAAGCCCTAAAATTATCTAATCTCTCTCTTCATCTTCTTCCCTCCCTAAGACCAGTCCTAACCTCTCATGTGACTGAAGTAGCCTTTGAACGGACACTGTGCATTGGTTTAGGCGAAGAATGTTCGTGCTCAACCTCCCGTAACTCACTTTAAAAACCCTAAAATCCCACTTTAGCGTCTCATCGATATTAGGTAACTACAACTTCGTACACATACTTGATTGGTTGGGATCCGATTTACCGGTGTTTATCTTTGATAACTAGATATCTTATTACTAGTCGTATTAGATCGGCAAGCTATCATTTGGTGGTACTGTTCAGTATCCGTATTTGATAGTTTGTATATATACATAGATCTGATTATCTTGATAATCTAGATTTTGGTAGATCGATCAAACAATGGAGTTTATTAGATGAAACATAATTGTCTTAATTAGTTTGACTCAATATAAAATCTCTGATTTAATTCTTGAGATTGAGTGAGTAGTTACCGAATACATTTTACTCATTTAGTATTTCATATTACGATCCAAAGGAGTTGAGTGCAAGAAGTCTTCACTACTGGTGAAGCAACTTAAGATAGTGGACTCTATCTTAGGAATCTCGTGTGTTGGCCATATTGGTTGTAGGCATGGGGATACTGAGGAAACTAGGTAACTATGAGGTAGATTACTTGATCTCAACTATACGAAGTTGTTTAGTGGTTTTCGTAGCGGCTTAATTATAGTTTGGTTGATCCCTATAGATAGGTTCAGTTTCCATATCGATTTTATATACCAACTGTATACCTTGTGGTTGATATATTCTTGACAGTCTCTGTCTATATTAGATCACGCAAGTTATCTGTCGTATATGTTGATATCAAAAAGATTGTGGTGTACTTGGTACCCACGTCATTTCACCATTGATATGTACATATTGACTATGCAATGGAAATAAAAAAACTATATATACAAGAATGTTGCTAGACCCACCGAACAGCAGCACCGAGTTGGGCACCGAGAGGGGATCAGACAGTCCTGGTGTGACTCTCAACATTGGGATAGGGAGTGGGGAAGGAGTGGGCCCCACCCTCCCTCTCACACGGTGCCCGGCTCGGTTTAATTTTTCGGTGCATCCATCATTTTCGTATATACAATCATATACAAGGGTCTTTATTGTTGACATACTTGGCGATTGTATTAGGTTTTTTCCATACAAGTTTCCGAATGAAAAATTTTGTGGTGTACTTGGTACCCTCTCATCTTCATCTTATGTTGTAGATATAATGAGATAAAAGATGTCTTGTTTGAGGATTAAATGTTTTCCTTAATAATATGGCCTCCAATACTTGTCCATCAAGTATCATCTCTTTTTAGGGTTTAAAATCCCATTATGACTAAGTTTCCTTAATTTAGAAGTCAAAAACGCGTCAAAACTTGTCCTTCATGTTTGCCACAGTCGTCTCGATCCTTTACATGACCCTGACAACTCTAAACGCAAAAACCCTCAACTTCTATGTTTGAAAATGCCCAAAAATGGTCATCAACCATTCCCAACCCTGACAACTTAAGGGACCAAAATACGGGCATACTTTTTACCATAAAAAGCTCAAGGGTCGTCATGGTCCAAATTGCTCGACCATGATTACTTTAAATATGAAGAATTTTGTTTCTTGTTTTGTCCAAAACTTCTTCGTCCTACCTCGGGATGATCTCATTTTTTTCGTTTGGAATCTTCTCTTCGTTATTCATAAGATAGAGGTAAAGAATTCTTAAATTTGGAATACTAGAACTTTATCTTTGATCCTTCTTCACTTGTAGTACTTCACTTCCTTACTTATGCAAGAACTCTAATATGCAAGAATTCTTTGATCTTTCTTCACTTGAGTTTGGATTAATCTAGCACTTTTAGCTCATTTTTGGATGGTTCAACCTAATTAACGCAAATAAAGAAAACAAGAGTAATACAAGGTAATATGCAAGAACTGTAACAATTAGTAATATGTATTATTATCACCTCAAAAAAATTTTATTATATCTAAATAATTATTATCAAATAAGCTTGATGAAGATAGAGTAATGTTTCTTGAATATTTGGATGTTAAAAACATGAGCTCCAAGGACAAAAAAGAAATACCAACATAAAATAATTGTCGGGTGTCTTAAAGGGTGTCATCAGATTGGAAACAAAAAAGAAATACCCACATGATTACTAAATTATTTAGGTTCCCTATTGTTAGTTTTTTAATTGCACTTTTATATTTATGGATGTAGTTTTTTTTTTTTTTTTTTTATTAATGTACACTAATTGCTAATTAATAAATACTTTATAGAGACATAACTGGATGACACAATACTATAAAAAAAATTAAACTCCTGTAGATGGTGGATTTTCGACAAAGGCTAAAATCGTAAACCCATAATTATACGAACTTCTGATCCAGCAATCAGACGCGAGTATTGAGACACGAGTCTCTCATCGAACCTCGGCGAGAACACTTGTCTCTCGGAGTATATACTGAGATATGTAGTCTCTATTTGGACAACAACATATCTCATGAATACCGAACACTTGAGTAATTATTTCTATATAGAATCACGAGATTGACGGCTCTAGACGGCTTGCTCTCGCTAGTATAGAGCAATAACGTCTTGGGATACAAACAACGATTTTCCCCGACTATATAAAGGATATGAAGCTCCGGCAAGATCATGTCAGAATAATTAATGCTCCTAGACAGACTTGCTCGCTAGTATAAAGCCATCGAGTTAATTATTCTTAAATTCTTGGATTCATCCACTGAACTTCTGAAATATTCAAATATTTTCATAATATTTCGTTACTTCAATCTATGGTTCTTCCCAGCAGAATGCCATGGGTTAGTAATAAATAATAAAATGCACGGGCATCTGAGTTACCTTCGAGTAAGCCCCGACCAAAATGGTGTAAATGTATTCGACAATACATTAACAAAACCTGAATGAACAAACAAGTATTTCAAAATACGAGACGATGAACCTATGCAAATAGGAAAGAAAATAATAAAATAATAGTCAAGGCGCTAGGGGATTGGCTCACCGGCCGACCAGTCATGCCGTGACTAGTCCCACGCCCAAATTCTATATTTTATCATATTTTATTATTTTTCTTGATCTTATGAAAATCCTTTCATTTGAACAAATATCCTTCGTTTTGAGGAAACTCCTCAGTTTCATGGTGTTTCTTTCACACTAAGGAAATAATATAAAATTAGGGAAAATATTGTGGGGTCGTGATTATTGGCCAACCGGCCATGCCTTGATCCCGGCCGGCCCCACACCTCATGGTTCCTCATTATTTTATTATTATTTCCCTAATATCATGAAAACTTTAATCTCATGATATTTCCTTGATCCCATAAAAAATAATATAAAATTAGGGAAACTCGTGGGACCGGGCCCAAGCTGGTCGGTCATGCCCTAGCTAGCCCCACACGCCCTATTTTATTATTATTATATTTTTCATATTTCCTTAATCCCATGAAATTCCTTGATTTCATGATGTTTCCTTCAAATTATGAAATTCCTTCAAAATTATGGGAAAATACACAAAAATACATAAAATTAAGGAAACTTGTGGGACCGGGCCCAAGCTGGCCGGTCATGCCCTAGCCGGTCCCACAAACCCCTTATTTTATTATTATTATTTATATATTTCCTTAATCTCATGAAATTCGTTGATTTCATGATATTTCCTTCAAATTATGAAAATTCCTTCAAATCATGGAAAAATATATCAAAAATACTTAAAATTAAGGAAAACTCGTGGGACCGGGCCCAAGCCGGCCGGCCATGCCCTAGTCGGTCCCACACACCCTTATTTTTATTATTTTGATATTATTTGCTTCCTTGATCCCATGGAAACTCCTTCCCTTCAAGGAAACTCCTTGATTTCAACAAATTCCCTCATGATATTTTCATAAATTCATGAAAAATAATATAAAATTAGGAAAAGGCACCACGGGACCATGGCCACTGGCCGGCCGGCCATGCCTTGGCCTCAGCGATCCCACGCCTCATCATTCCTTTATTTTATAATTATTTTCCTTCATCTCATGAAGTTTCCTCAGTTTCAGCAAGACCCTGATTTTGTCATATTTTCTCGAATGGATGCTCAACTGCACGCCAGAAAATATCAAAATTCTCAGGACTAAGACACGAACACTTTGGTGACGTGAGCATATTACCTTGACCGACCAAGGTTGTCTCTTTGGTTTGCAAGGAGCCGGTCCCTCGTATTTTCACAATTTGACCTAATTTCATATTGGGCCCAAACTCTCTCCTACCGTCCCTCTTGAATTCTTCCTAAGTTTAACTCTCGGGCTGTTTTCACCTCCCGAACGAGCTTAAAACCTAAACTAGATTTTGTGCCCGTGCTACGCATCGGGCATTTTTTTTCTTTTAACGATATATTTGATTTGGTAAAGCTCTCCTTTGGCTTCGCCTCGTCCCGTCCCGATTTGATTTGGTGTGGTGAGGCAGACCCCGATTTGAGAAGAACAGATGAATATCACTCACATGCCAGTAATAGTTGCCGCCATCCTTTCCTACACATTAAAATCAGAAGGAACTTGAGAGTGAATCATCTAAATGATAATGCGACAACCCAACTTATTAGGGTTTACTAAGAACTAAGACTTCATTACATAGTAGTTCATTGGTCAAAATCATTAACCCCTGGATGCAAAAATTTCATATTAATTTGCTTGTCAGATGTATCAACATCCACCGATGCATCAATTTAAGTGCAACCTAACTAACTACAGCCCCTTGTTATTATCAAAGGGTTGTTGGCTAAAAAAGAATCAAACATAAAAATTAAACCATATGTAGCGGGTAGGGAGTACCTCATAGGAAGCAAGTATACCATCTTTTAACAGGTCGACTTGAGATAAGGATATTCCACCTAAATGTTATACATTTTGAAAAGGATTTTAGACACTAACAACTCTTTGTCACTCCAATGCGAAACCTGATGCATACCAACATAAAATGAAGTTTACATTAACGGATCTTATTTTGGTCACTAATTTTGAACTCACCTTTGTTGTCTCGAATCCTTAGTTGGCATGTCGGCAATGCTACGTTTCGTTTTTTTGTGTGAGTATGCATGAGCCACTACAACCAATCAAATCTGAACTTGCAGGTAGTATGATATATCTAAACAACAAAACATGAGCAACAATAATTAATAAAATGTCAAAAGAAATTAACCCACCGTATTTAAAAGAATAAAATACTAAACATATCAGTAAAAAGGTAAAAAACTCAAGGTATGCAGCATATAATAATAGTTCACAGATTTATATAAAATTGATAACATCTAATAAAACTGCTTTTGGCACCACCAAAGACTTCTTGTTGCCCTCAGCTTAACCATTACAGCGACGGACACAATGGAGCAACACTATATGACCGTGTTACATCTACAACAACTGAAGTTTGATTTTTTGCAGTCTACATGACATGAAATATTAGGTGTGGATGAGCTACTTCGGCATGCTTAGACTTATTTTCCTCATGCCTAACGACAAAATCATATATTAGCCCCTTGCAAAAACAAAATATATATAAACAGAAAGTTCATGTGCATTAATAACCTTAGTTATTGGTTGTCTTCATACTTTCTCGTAGTTCTTTTCTTTTTCTCTTCTACCCGCAATAATTGTGTCTATTTGATACATACATTAGCATAAGCAACATATAATCCATGAACTATAAAATTAATGTAAGCTCACAGTTAGCGGTTTCGAAGTTGGGAATTCTAATATTTCAACGTAAGATCCTAAAAACGGTTGCACATTCTTAGCATAGGAATTATTAGCTTTACATAGGCACTCCTACATGTCAAATAATCTAAAACACCAACACATATTCTCAAATAAAAGTCCAAATTTCGCATACCACCCCAGAAATAAAGTTAGGGTGTCCCGCCAAAATTCTAACCAAAATTAACCGTAAGCACATATATCAGCTTACGACTCTCATTGTCTAGACTGATACTCTTTATCATAAGTGTGTAACTGATATTCCTTATCGTAAGTATGTAAAATAGAAGTCCAGGTTTAGCATACCACTACGATTACCTATACTCACGAATTACACTTGCCTGAAATATGATACTCCGTTTTGAGCTTACTGCAAATAGAGAAGATCAATGAGTTATTCTAATACTCAATATTGACCTGATACAGACATTACGAAAGAGAAAAGCAAGAAAATTCACCTACACGAATTACGCTTGCGGAGAAGATCAATAAGTTATTCTAATAATCAATATTTACCTGTATACATACATCTCCTCTGCTTTTTCACCAATGTAAGACTTATATCGTGACCGCAATTTTTTTGCATATGCACGTTGTTGCTGATAATATTTTTTTGGGGATAAATTTGGGCATCGCTAGGATCAGAAACATGAATTTGGGCATTGATGATAAACCCAAAGATATGTAAATAGGATAATTCTTTACCGAATACATGCATTTGTCACCAGAATACGGAATCGACAGAGAATCCTTATCCCTCAGACCGGAGATCCTTCAATTTACTTCTTTGTGACTCCTTCTCCTTTACTTTCAGAAAGAACCCGTCCTACCACCAGCATTCACAAAACCTACAAAAAAAAAATCAAATAGTGATTCACTTAACAATAGAAGGAAACTAAAATACTTCGTAACAAAGAAAAAATTTAGTAAACTCGTCCAAAGGTGTGTCCTCCATATATTATCTAGCAGCGACAATATGATAACACAGTAAAACACAAATAAGCCACATCAAATAAGTAAAGGCTTTGTTCTTTTTGGGAAAGAATAGGCATGCTTACATAGTGCACCATACACAACATTATTAATCAAACTCACTTTCTTTCTTTCTTTCTTTTTTTTTTTTTTTTTTTTTTTTTTTTTTGCAGAGGTGACATCTACAGGTTACGGGGTTCCTAAAAGTGAAGTCACGATACTCAGCTTCTAATTAGTTCCCAAAACCATCATCATATCGCTAAAGCAAAATATAAGGAAGAAATGTAAGTGACTGCAGTTAGCATATCA
Source organism: Papaver armeniacum (assembly GCA_023531295.1). Taxonomy (NCBI): domain Eukaryota; kingdom Viridiplantae; phylum Streptophyta; class Magnoliopsida; order Ranunculales; family Papaveraceae; genus Papaver; species Papaver armeniacum. Next base: position 93,975 of record JAJJWW010005865.1, read on the forward strand.
ATTAAGGGAAAGAAAAAAACTTTGAATCCTTGGTCATGAGCTACAGTTACTTGTCTTCATTTCTACTTGGGTCTTACTCTTACCAATTCCAATAACACAATAAAATCCGTAGATTATGGAGATAAAAGCAAACTCTGCCTGTCACTTGGTGCTGAGAGATTAACCCTCACAATTGTAATCTTATTAGGTCCAAAATTCTATAAAATCATAAAGCAAAAATCACAGTTGAAAGAGTCCAAATCTGTTGTCGGTTAGCATTTCTGACAGGATGATATTATTGGAGAATGAAATAGATTTATACAAATTGCAAAGAATTCTCTCTCCCCAAACTAAATCTGTCTCAAATCTATCTACTCACTGATGTCCCCATCTATGTCCTAAGATTTTATGTCAAATATTGTAAGCAAAGATTTTGGTTTACCGTAAAACTCGTATGCAAATTCTTTAGCAGGGAGTTATAATGCGTAACTAAAAAGTTCCTAAGCAACCATTTTTAGGGACCAATAAATTAGAGATCTTTGTCATATGCTAACAAAGATTTACGTCTGTAGCGCTACCAAAAAGTGTATGCCTAGACTGTTGTAAATGCTAACAAATATATCAGATTTATAATGCAATTGTAAATTTTTGTGTACATGGGATAGTCAGATTATAACCGTTTGTATAATTTTGCCGCTTTAGTTTCATCACTTCTACACTAAATATTACCTGCACACGTTTTTCAACCAGATAATGGAACCTCACAATTAAATAGTATCCTAAAACTGAGAAGTTTTGATTCAATTAGGTGCACCTTGACAGACGACACCATTTGAATTGTGTACCCTTTTAGCTTCTTCATCCCCGGGAATCGCATCATGTTCACCTTGACCGTCATATATGACATCCTCAATGGATAATCACCTGGAACATGAGCATTGATCAGTTAATAGATAAGGAAAAAGAGAAGTTTAGTAAAAACCGTTAATCACAAACAAAACAAAACAAAATCATGGAGACTAAAAATAACACCAAATTGGGGGATCCCTTACTCTCAACACACAATACCCATCTCTAATATCCATCTGCATATTCTAAATCGAACTCCTCCTCCAAATATACAACTTATTCAATTCTAACAGAAACCCTAATTTCTATTTCTTCTGATTTCTTCATCTTTCAGAGCTCAATTAGCTTCCAGATTCATCACCCTCTTCTTCGATTTATCTGGATCTCAAGATTTACATGAATCCCTCACAAAAAAAGAAGAAGTTATTCACTGGATTTGAGTTCAACATGGAGAAAGACACGAAGAACAGAAGAAAAGAAGAAGAGAATAAAACTCACGTCGATATATTTGCGTCTCTGTGAGTTTTAGGTCTATTTTTGACTTAGGTATTGGCCACACTAACGGCGTCAATTAAAGTACGGTTAATATTCGGTGTAAATGAAGTGTAATGAATTTTTAGCCACAAAAACGGATGGAAGTATTGTATACCTACATTTTCACTAACGGTGTTATTAACGGCCAGTTAAATACATGGTGTAAACAGAGTGTAATCCAACTTTTAATGTCTCAGCCAATAGAGTTCCGCCACTTGTCCTCTCCAGAATTGCTATGTGTGAAAGCTTTTATCTAATTTAATTTGAGGGGGGTGTCACACTCACCGTGCAACGTGGGAGGTCATATGACTTAGTGTTTTAAAGGAGGGGAGATATTACCGCGTAAGGAGATAGGAAATTCTTTTCCGTACAGAATGGAGGGGCGGACCATCAAAATCCGAGTCCGTATGAGAATTCTACATCGATTCTAGTAAAGGGCGCTAATTGGGGTTTCAACCAATCTGGGGATTGCTCAAACAATCAATATTTGATCGTGACCACCGGGCCGGTTTCATGACCCCTTGGTCGGTCCCTCACCTCTTCATAATTAATTAGGTTTTATCACCTAAGGTTCAAACAAGCATTTTCGAATAAATGATTAAACCAGCATTTAATCATTCTTTCATCAACAATTCACCAACTCTTCAAGAGGCCTTGGTATTTGCTCACACGAGCATATGGGAGTTTCATGGTCGACCCACGGTCCCATGGAGCCAATTCTCCTTCATTCCATGGTTAATTTTCAAATAAACCATCAATTGGTCAAATTAAGGTTTCTGAGTCCAAGGATCATAATTCCAGATTTGAACACTAATAACTTTATGATGTCATGATCGTATTCCTATTAATTATGCTTGGTTCAACTACCAGTATTTTAATTAATATTTTATTTTAGTCACGTTGCCAATAATTCATCTGGACGAGTGACACTTGCTCAGACGAGTAATACTTGCTCAAAACAAGGAATATTGATTCAACTATTAATATTCAACAATTCATCTAACGAGAAACACTTGCTCACCTCAACGTGAGAATCACATCACCGTCTCAAATGGACACGTTCAATTCACGAGTTTGAACATTTTACAAAATCATGTTCAACTCAATACATGGACTCATCGTCACATTAAATCACGAAGTCAAGAATCGACTAAACTAACCACGAAGACGTCAATCGTGTCACTTGGGGGATATCAACTAGGGTTTTGGTGGCGGTCTACGGCATGTGTGTTCAAACACACGATAGAATGTGAGCAAGTCGTGCAATCGAGTTGAAGGAGTTAACAAAGTAGTGGATGGAAAATCAACCAAGTCTCCGCACGATGAGCAATTTGGTTTCAAACACGATTTCCATTTCCCCACTCTTTGATTCCATCAACTGTCACACTTCATGGGATCATGGTGTCTACAATTCCAAACAATATAAATAAGTCTCGAATCATGATTGAAAGAACAACGACAAGAACAAGAACGATTTCACGTCTCCGCAGACAACACGAGATCAACAACTCATCAATTGAGCAATTACTCTCAATCGAACAATTTCAATCATTCGAGAACTTATCATATTCTGAATTCTCAACACACCTACAATCTTTGATTACTATTGATTCCACACATTTCTAAGCTTCCCTCCTACGAGATCGACCCATCCTCTCTTATGACCGAATTTACTCGGGAACGGCCATTGTCTTGGTTTAGGCCGAGGAGTACTCTGATTGATCTCTCAAATTCAAAGCACTCCCTTCTTGCAGTGCATCTGTGTGAGGTTGAACATTTTGCTCGGTTCAAGGAGTCTCCTCCGTACGGTCGTCTCCTCAATTCCGTAAAAACCAGCAAATCGTTTTGCCCCATCTACAACTCCAATGGAAAAACTAACCTAAATTATATCATTTTAAATCAATCCAAGCATAAGAAATTAATCACAAAGTACTACATTAAAAATTAAATTTCAATTGAAAAATAGGGAATACAGTGATATCAATACAGAAACACTAAGCGCATTGTATATGATTTTATTTGTCCCGGCAACTTCAAAGTGACTAATTCAATGACTCTCCGCTCCATTAGACATAGTAAGTTAGCGCGATAAACTTGTCCCATTTGTATCTAGCTGATAACTAAAAACTAAAACTACTTTATAATAACAATGACGTGATTTCGAACGTACTGCATTGAGTAACATATTTGATCAGGATCTCGTTTTTCACCGTTGGTGTGACCATATTCTTACAACTTGTTCCCAAAAGAAGTTTTCAGATCATTTTTTTCTTAGGAAAATCCAAGAACCTGCAATAACTTCTAGCCAAATCGGTCTCTTCATTATTTCCTTTTTCCATTGATTTTGTTAGAGCACTGGTTGGTTGAACCCTCCAAGTGTTGGCATGTCAAGGTTAGTTGTCATATTTTAGTATCAAAACTCACAAGTCGTTTGATTAGATTACTAGAGTCAACTTCGTTAGGTTAGACTAGAAAGTCTAGAAATGTATTGAGACATACAAGTATTACTCTGAATACCTGAAGATTCCGAAGACGTATCGACAACGACGATAACATCATACTTCCACTTGAGGTTAGTAATACATGCCTAATTTTTTTTTTTTTTTTTTTTTAAATAAAAATAATTTTTTGATAATTATAAGAGAAATTAAACAAAGCTTTTAGTTGGCAGCCTAACAACAATGGGCTCCAACACCTTTCTGAATATCAATGCCTAATCTATGAAAAATAAAACTACCATAACCACTATCAGCGTCGTTACTAACTAAGCAGTTCTTCAGATGCTTGAAAAAACATAAAGTATCTTCACCCAATTCTCCTAGAGTAGAAAAACCTAAGACACCCAGACCATAACCATGGGAAACACACTTGTCCAAGTATTTAGTGTGTTTACGTGAGACCGCACTAGATATAGCTTTTCCAGGGACGAAAGAGCGGATTCCATCACTAGTGAAGGGCGAGACTCCTGTGACATCCATACAAACATCCTTGCCATTTTCCCAGTTGAGCACAAGAATGTCGCGAGGTTTCAAATCTTTGTCGTCCTTCGTCAGAAAACCCAGAGAAACTTCCTTACGCACCGGCACACTAGCTTTGTAAGAAATGTCAGCGATTACATCACGAACAAAATCATGTCGGAACTTAGGGCCGATATCCTTAGCACAATGAAGCGCGTGATCCCCAAATATATCCATAGATTTGTTACAACTTGGGCATAATCCATTATCAACGAACAGTGGGATACCAAAGCGATAGCAAAGCACAACTCTAAACTGTCTAGGACCAAGGCACTGATTAAGCCCACTGATGGGTACAGCCAATAAATAATATTGCGCATGCTTGATACGGCTACACTGCCACAAAATGGAATCTCTTGCAGACATAGAAAATTGGTCTGGGATTTGCTTCTTAACTGCATCGAAATAAGTGACTGCCAGGGAGTGCATGGAAGGGGGGGTGGGCAGTGTTATTGATACAATATGTAGAAGGTAAACCACATACATGAATAAATTTCTGAAGTGCAAACTGATAAGCAGGGCCTTTGTCCGTTGAGAATGAACTACCAAGAATCACCTTTTGCAAGAAGTAGTCGACTCACGAGAAGCAAGGTAACAATCTGTGGCTGGTATCGGCCATGGTGTAAATGCCAAGTCCACCATCTTTGATAGGCAAGGTAGCTAATCGCTGTTGTAAAGGACCAAACCCCGCACCATCACCCGTAATTAGAAGTCTCAGGTACTTAAGTAGATGATCATCAAAAAGAGCAGTGGCTGATTGCAGGGCTGCGGGGTTGGTAGTACGCATTGCAAAATATAATCGATACACTCCAGTGCAATTGCGAAGTAATAGCATCTCACTTTGGGGGTCTCTGAGTTTCTTGATTGCAGACATTAATTGAACAGTCTTATTCACCCTGCCCAACAACATATCACTAATATAATTCAAATCTAAACTCACTGGTCCACCCCAAAAGTTTAACAACATTAAAAGGTCTACCAATATCAACAGGGAAAACACCATCACTGGTCCACCCAAAATATAATCGAGACACTCCAGTGCCTTAAATTGTTTCCATTTCTTTATCATTTGCTTTCAAGTCGTTTCTGATTGAAAACATAACACGCGAAGTTATATATGTAACCCTAGTATAATAGACTTGATCATCATATTGTGATCAAAATATCAAGGAACAATATATAAATTAGTACTAAGCACTTTATATTGGTATATTGATTTACGAAGTGTAATGTTTATCTTTTGAACTTCGTAATTGCGACATCAAAATTATATTGTGTACGGGTACGCATACTTAGCCAGTCTCCATCAACCATTTAGTACACACACAAGTATGTTTACATTTAGTTCCCGGTTTTGGACTTATACACAAATGTGCGAACACACTATATGCTTATATCCAAATATAGTTACATGATTCTAAGCTCTTTATTTCAATCATTGAAACATTCTTACAAGATGACAATAGCCGTTTTCACACACTATTAACATCAAAGCGATTTTCAAGATATTGAAATAATCATTATCGAAACATTTCAAGTCAACACCAAATGATTGTATCACACAAACCATGTAAGATGTTACTCGAGAATTTTCTCATGATATAAGATGAACTTGGTCGAAGCGAAAGCTTGCCAACACATATTTCGAGAAATATGTAAGCGAGATAAACTCAGCTCGAAATCTCAAATGTGTATATAGAAAACTATATCGTAATACGACATATGTCTCAATATAGGAGATAGAGTAGAATAGACTTTCCAAGTGATAGATGAGTTCAAGTCTCCACATACCTTTTGTCGATGAAGTTCCACAAGCTCCCCTTAGTAGTTCTTCGTCTTCAAATGATGAACGCCGTGAAAACTAAGCTCAACTACACAATCTATGTCCTAGTCCGAGACATCTATAAATAGGCTAGAAATCAAGACTTATAGTTTTGATCACTAACATTGACAAACATGCATGACATAGCAACGCATGCAAGTTCGACCGAGAAGTGCTCTAACAATCTTCCCCTTTGTTAATTTTAGTGACAAAACTATCAATACATATGGATTACAAAATAATTAAAAATTGTAGATTCTCATCCAAATGCTTGATCTCCTTGGCATCTTCAACACGACTTGAAAACTTCGTCACTTCCAAGTACTCCATGATTCTAAACGTGTTCAACTCAGCATCATAGTTGTTGAAGATCCGTAGCGATAACAATGAGAAAAAAAAATGCTCTCAATCATTGTTATACAGTGTCATTGTATTATTACACAACATCAAAGTCCAATTGTATCACAACTTTGACAACAATACTATGGCGATATGTATCACTCCCCCTTAGTCAATACTTCATCTCAACATGAAAATCACTCCCCCTTACATAATGATCTGTAAACCATATGTATTTGTAGTATGAAACTACACATTAATTCTCCCCATTTTTGTCAATATAAATTGGCAAAGGTACGAAAATTAGTGGGATCCTCATGAAATTTTCATAGAGATACTTCATGACCAAAAGAGAATACCATACCAACTTATTTAGACGCCATCATAAAGCCGAAGCGAAATGCATTCATCAAGGAGTTTATAAAGATACAAGATAACCCTTATAATATTCCACAGCCGCACTCCCCACAAAGATTTGGCAATTAATCACAAGTTCAAAAAGAACTCTCCCCCATAAAATGTCATTCCCGAAGGAACAACAAAGCCGACCTTTCTTTTACAAGAAAAGAAGGATTTCTTTGGATATAACCAAATCACATGAAAAACATGAATTTGTATCCAAAAAATTCAATTGAAATAACCACAAGAGAACCCATGGTTAGTTCAATTGGAATACACAACTAAATTAACCACAAAAAAGTGATCAATTCAATTGGCCATGCTCGACATAAGAGAACTTACGGAGCAGCACAGTCTATGCACAAAAATTATGGATCGTAGATCGACCAATACTGCTGAATACACAAGGATTCATTTTATTTTCCATCACTATTTGCACAATGACATACAATAGACATAATCCTTGTAAACAAAAGTTTTATCCTTTCTTCCATCAAATAATGACATAAAAGGCTTTAACTTTTGTAAGTCAAAAGTTCATTCTATCTTTTTTATCAATACATTCATACCGACATAATAGAGATAACTTTTGAACAAGGATGGGACAGTCACTATTTCACGGACGTAAACAACATATCCCATAACAATTTGCAATATATAAAATCATAAAGATTAAAATTGCAAAAATCATCTTCCAAAAAACTTAGAATTTAAATAAATAAATCTAAAAACATGAAGATGAAATCGTTGGACATAGCTACGTGTACTCACAACAATGGCTATTCCAACCCCTAGTTATTCTTCTAAACACAAGAAATAAATTCTCATAAGAAGATTTACTAGATATTGAGACCTCTGAAGAATTCTTTATCGTCCCCGAACTCCTTGTCGTCAACATCCATAGGTACATAAGGTTCATGGAGACAAACCTTCTAGGCTGATGATGTCGAACCAGGGCCTTCTGAATTTCGAGAGTTCTCATAACAACAGCCTTTATTTGCTGAATCTCCTTCCTTGTTTTCTTCAACTATTCAAGAACACCAGAAAATTTCTGAGAATTTGAAGGAACAGCTATTGGCTTCCTCACATTCCTTCTTTTTCTTTTCAAAGTTGGAGGTAGCGGAGATTTTTCTTTTTCCTTCATGATTGATGGATTAAAAACCATATTAACATATTTTCCATCAAAACACATGATGTTTGGAGTATCCATACTTGTATGGGCTTGTGAGAGGAAATCATAATTTAAACTCAACATGCAGTCTTAAGATGAAAAGAGTTTCAGAGAAGGAAAAGGAATGTAGGGTTAGAGAACCTTTTAACCACACAGGTTCACCCACACACAATTACAATCCTAAATAGAGTAGAATTGTCGAGAATAACCCTCTTTTATTGAATACACAGGGAAGTCCCTTCCAATATCAATCAAATATGAAAGAATTCCGAAACATACAACAAATCTAAGAAAACAAAAAAGAAAAAGTTTTTTTTTTTTTTTAGCCTGAGGTGTGCACAATATTGTCTCTTTTAATCACGCACATGAGACAAGATGCACCAAAACAACACAATCAAGTTGTTCTATGGTGAACAACAATTTGTCCACCATAACCTTTTTGAAAGGAATCCATAGACCCATGTCTATCAAATTGTTTAGACCATACTCTTTTCTCTAGTGGTCTTGACCTATCTTTGGAAACCAACTTCTTTGAAGAGGACAAAATCTTACATACCTCAGCGGTTTTTTGAACAAGTTTAAGCTTGTTTGCTAGACGATTTGATCTTCGTTGAAGTTTCTTGACATGTCTCATCTTGTGTTTATACTTGAAACACTTTGAAAGTTCGTGATCTTTGAATGAACAATAAGAGCATGTCAAAGGATAAGATGATTCAGACGCCCGAGATGTGCAAGATGCTAGGCACAGAGTGGAACCTGAAAAATCAGACAGAGAGTTTCCAACATAAAGGCTAATTTCTTCTTCCAGATTGGTGGAGTCTTCTTCTGGAATAATATCGAGATTGATCTATGTATTGCTACAATTATCAAAATCAATATCTTCATAAAGAAGTGCAACACTTAATTTTTCGTCTTTATTGGAATCATAGTGATCAGACATTTCATCAAGAGTTGCAGCAAGACCTTTGTTCCCAGTGTATTTTCTACGATTTGGACACTCATTTGCAAAATGACCAAAACCTTTACACTTAAAGCATTGTGGCATATCCTCGTCATCAGCCTCGTTACCATCCCTGTTATTAAGAGGAATGCGATTATGAGGTTTGCGATGACCTAGGTTTGTCTCACGGAAAACCGTTTACTTCTCTTGATAGAAGATCCTAAAGCTGTCTTGTGATCAAAGAGACTTACTTGTCAAGATCTTCATCGATGAATCATCCTCGAGAGACATAAACACTTTTACTTTTGTCAAGTAATTTAGTGTTCTTTTGTGCTTTGAAGGCAACATCCTTTCCGATTTTGAATGTGTGCTCATGATCAAAGATCTTTAGTTTTCCAACCAGTGTATTTCTGGAGAGAGCATCAAGGTTATTTCCCTCAACGATGGCATGCTTCCTAGAATCATATCTAGATGGCAGCGATCTGAGAATTTTCATCACAATGTCCTTTTCAGGAATAGGCTTACCCAATGCAAAAGATGCATTAACAATTTCAGACACTTTATGATTAAACTCATTAAATGAATCTTCATCTGCCATACAAAGGTTTTCCCAATCGGAACTTAGGTTTTGAAGCCCTAGCTTCCTTTTCACTGGTATTCCCTTCGAATACGGTTTCTAATATATCTTAAGCATCTTTATACCGAGTGCATGTAGTCACATGGTGCTGAAGATCTGGGGTGATGGCATGTATGATGGCATTCAAACCGTCGGATTTTTGCTTTGCAACAAGTATCTTAGCAACTTCATATGCACCAATATCCTTAGGAACGGTCGCATTCCCTACTGCCACAATGGGAGCATCATAGACATTAACTACATAAACCCATGATTGAAAATCATGCGCTTGAAGAAAGGCACACATAGCAATTTTTCACCATAAGTAATTTGAGCCATCGAAGACTGGTGGTACATTTATAGAGATAGCACTTCTGTCCATATTAGATCGCTACAAACACATACTTATGAGATCTTTATTGTGTTTGCCTTCTATGATACCAATTGAAAATGCGGGGGTCTAAGAACCACACCCAACAATTCGTTTGGAAATCTGAGAGGACTTACTCCAATACACTTTCTAGAGAATCAACTAGACAATCAGACTCAATCTAGAGTAAAGTATATCAAAGAGTTTAATATCTCTGTTTCATAATGTAATCAGCAAATCAAGCAGAGATAGAAATCCGTGAGCACGATTATTATGTGAAACAACTTGAACGGGTACCAAAGACCAATGTTCAAGTGTCAATCAATGTAAATCAACAACCAAAGGTTGGATATTCTAATTGATTGATCTTAACGCACAACCTGTGATATTTCAATTATATAACAAAATATAATGCGAAAAAGAAATAACACGGACACCAGAATTTTGTTAACGACGAAACCGCAAATGCAAAAAAAACCCCGGGACCTAGTCCAGATTGAACACCATACTGTATTAAGCCGCTACAGACTCTATCCTACTACCAATTAACTTCGGACTGTACTGTTATTGAACCCTAATCAATCTCACACCGATTCAAGGTACAGTTACGTTCCTTACGTCTCTTATCCAAGCAGGATACTACCCACTTGATTCCCTTAGTTGATCTCACCCACAACCAAGAGTTGCTACGACCCAAAGTCGAAGACTTGATAAACAAATCTGTCTCACACAAAAAAGTCTATAGGATTGAATAAATATGTCTCCCACAGAAATACCCAAGAGTTTTTGTTCCGTCTTTTGATAAATCAAGGTGAACATGAACCAATTGATAAACCGGACTTATATTCCCGAAGAACAACCTAGTATTATCAATCACCTCATAATAATCTTAATCGACTAGCGAAACAAGATATTGTGGAATCACAAGCGATGAGACGAAGATGTTTGTGATTACTTTTATCTTGCCTATCGGAGAAATTATTCTCGAGTCAATTATTTCAATTGTACTCAATACGATAGAATCGGGCAAGATTAGAACACGCAACTACAAGAGAAAATAGTTGGGTCTGGCTTCACTGTAAATACCCTCAAGCACGTCAACGCTATTTGACTGGTCTAGCACTAGTCAAGTGACGATTTAGCCGCTAATGACTCGATTAGTTAATATAGAATTTAATTATTAGGAATTAATCTAACAACAATCTAGATACGAAATTACTATAATCGAATAGCTCTCGAAAAGTTGTACGAAATAGACTGCTCGATCGCGTCATTCGGATACCGGGCGAAAAAGAATTTATCAGATAAGTATGAAGGGAAAAAATATACTTTTTGTAGTGGACCGACCTGGCTGCCCATATCCAAGTGATGGGTGCCTTTATTATTTTTCGTTGGTCTTATCAAAACCAATCGAGCAGATAAGCTCATTCAGTCTTCTTCTTTCTCTTTTTTCTTTTTCTTCTTCTTCTTCTTTCTTCTTCTGCTCTTCTTACGTCTCTTCTGATGAAGATTGAGAGATGAAAGTGAGGTATAATTTGAGAGTATTATCGTGAGGATGTATAGATGATGAGGAGATGTTGTATCTGTGAATCATGATGAAGAACAGTTAGGGTTCGAATCTAGGAAGATCAAAATTAGGATTATAGATTCGGTTATTACTCTAAAGATTTAAGAGAGGAAATTAGAACTATGGTTGGATGAAGAAACAAGGGTGATAGACACATTTTTGTGTCTAATATAATCTCAATTGTATATATTATTAGTGCTCGATTTTGTATTTATTATGGCTTTTTATGTTTTTGTAGGTGTTTTTGGAGAAATAAGCTTTTGCGGCGAAATTGGCTTGAAAAGTGATTTTTGTGCTCGTGGGAGAAACTTACTATTCGCACCCCTCAAATGGATAAGGGGCACCTCAATTACTAAGGGGTACCCACTTGTTATTTGCACCCCAGGACATCCAAAAGGCGTCTGCTATTGGCACCCCATTCTGGTTAGGGGGGAACCCATCTTCACGGTTCAAACCTTGGTTTTTGGCGGGAAACTGTGGGTTATTTGTGCGTCATTCCTGTTTCGATTTATGTGGAGATTTAATCGGAGATTGAGTGGGATTAGGAATTGGATATACCTGTTTCGATGAAATAAGTTTGGTAAGGAAGTTGGTTGCGAAGAAAAAGGAATTTTCATTCCATTCATGAGAAAACAGGGTGGTATACTCAGGTGTTTGTGTTGGCTAGGGAGTGTACGCAGAGGATTAGGTGAAGTAATATTCTGCTAATATTCTACTACATCTATTAAAGGACAGTATGGCGATCGAATGACAGGAACCGAGAGCAGTGAAATCTGTTTGGAAAGTACGTGGGAATGGAAAGAGTTGAACACGAGGAGTTTATTACAGGGAAGTGACGTGTTTCAGAACATAAAAAGGGAACCAAATCTTCTTATATCTGGTAGTTGCCGGAAACAGGGAGGAGGAATTATATACGGTAACATGCAGAGAATATCGATCATGTTCTGGTTATAGATGGAAGAATATCTTCTGTTAGATACATCAGAGCTGCGTGAAGGAGCCTGGAGAGAAGAAATAACTTGGTCCGTAACTTTGGCAGAAACAAAAGAACAAAAATAACTCGTATTTCCCGAGAATTATTGGTCTGCTGCCTATAAAAAGGTTGGTTCGAGTCATCAAAAGGGGTCGAGACCTTAGGGGGGAGGTTTAGAGAAGAGCAGAGAAACACAGTCGAGTTGCAGAGAACACAGGCGCGAGGAAGAAGAACCAGAAAATTGCTGAAGAAGACAGTCGTTAATTCTGTGACCTTTGCTTTCAAATTCAATTCAGTTTGTCACAATTATTGTAACAATTATCACGAGTTTGCAACAGTTCTGTGTTAGGTTCTCTGTAACAGTGAGTTTTGTAACAATTACATCTGTTACAAACTCGCTGCTTTATACTATTGCTTCAATAAAAACACCTTTTGAGCCATGTTTATGTCTTTTGGGTGTGTTTTCGACATGAGGAGCTAAACCCCAACACTGGGACGACGGAGGAAGCCTTATTTCACAATGGTTTGGTAACTATATTTGATTCTGTATGAATTTTGCACTTGTTTTAATTGATTTATGATTTTCACTAATTAGTTGTGATTTCGTTTGATGGTGTATGCTTAGACGTAAGAGCTTTTGATACATCATGCTTGTGATTTACATCTAATATTTTAGAAATCTACTTTTGGCAAAGAAAAGAGTCAACAAAAGAGCTAGAATTGTTATGAGTCATTATATGAACCAATTGAATGTGATTAATGGTGGAATCCGAAGTCCTAGTATCTCTCGATATCGTGACAACCTTGTATATATATTTTCTTTGTTTTTAGTATTTTCTGAAATCGAGTCTTTACAAGTCTGAGTGAACGACAACCTTTCTTACCACTTTACTACAACTTGTTAAAATCACATCAATTTTTGGCGCCGCCGACGCGGACTTGTATTTAGATTTGTATTAGGTTTATTTTATTTTTTGTTCTTTTTTACGCCTTTGGTATTTTTTTGATTCTTTTCAGATTTGGAGCGAAGCTACAAGGATCGAAAAATTTCTATAAAAGGAAAGCATCGCCAAAGAAGGAAAGAAAAGAGGAATCCAAAAGGAGTGAAGAAGAAGATTTTTGTATATAGCTATTTTGTTTTATTTTTATAAACTGTAAATAGGGTTGTATTTTTGTAATTTTTATTTTTATTTTCGGACACTTTTTGGACTTTATTTTTTGGACTTGGACATTATTTTTAAAACCCTAAGGAAGGGTTGAAAATTAAATATAAAAAGCTTTTCGCGGGGAAGGACGACGATTACGATCTGTCTCGGCCCCTCGGGTTCGTACAGCGACATCGGAGTCGGTGGCTTGAGTCGACTTCAACGGTTCATCGCCGTGCAGTACGGGAGGTAAGACTCTATCCACCCACGAATCCCCTGTCGGTGGGTTTTATTTTTGTGACAACTCACACCCCTGCCAAATAGAATGTCAGCCCGGTATTACAATAGCCAATACAATGAATATCAGTGAGTTTCAAAATGGACGTTACTACTTTGACCATAATGTGAATAGTGGTTGGGAACATCGGCCTTTTCAAGGTTATGGCTCATACCATGATGAGCCCCAATTACTATCCACACACGTGCGGGTCATACGAGCAAAACAATCCCTCTATTTCTCTAGAAGAGGCTCTCAAGAGTTATACCTTGTTTGTGAAAGAAACACTGTAACATTCTTCCGAATGACGATCAACAAAGATGTCTTTAGAAGAAACTCTTAAGCAATATCTTGAGAGTACAAATAGGATTGTAGAAAAATTGGCTCAAAATAATCTTAATTTCCAACATAGTGCTTCCAATAATACCCTTGACAATGAGGATAGTTATTTGCATAATCAAGATGACGAGGTTAGAATTGGTAACACTACTTTAGATGAGGTTCAACCATTTTCATGTTATTACAATGATGATTATGATGAGGATAGTGTTGATGAAGAATTTGAAATAAGTAGGCATAGTGATCGGGGAATTAGCTACTCCAATTGAGCTTTACAATGATAATATTATTTCTAGTTCAAATCCAAATAATTTTAATAATTATTCACCTATTCAAAAGGACGAGGATTTGACTAGAGATACCACCGTTTTAGACGAGGTAGTATTTCCTTATGATTACGGAGCCGATTATGGTTTAGAGGAACGAGTTTATTATGAGAATATTGTTTTAGAGTCTAGCGATTTAGAAACATTAGTCTTAGACAAAGAAAATGAACTCGTAGAGATGAGTGAGGATGAGCCCGACTTAGAAGAATCAATTGACCATTTTCAGGAATCTGATGACCTAGAAATTAGAGAAGTTGTGACTAGTCTTTCTAGAGACACTGAAAACTCTAAGTTTGGGGGTGATTATCATTCTCCATGTGCCTTAACTCTTAGAAAGGTCCCTCACTTGGGACTTGACATTTGTGCCTCAACCATTTTACAAGGTTATCTTCATACACGTTTTCCTGAACCTAGTGATGTCCATAGGGAAGTTCAGTTGTTAGAAACCCATCCTCGGTTGATGTGGTTGCCCGAGGCTATGATACCCCAGATTGACTTTGTTTTCCCACCAAATAGTTTTCAACCAATTGTGGGAACGTATAAGTTTCAGATGTGTCAATTATTTAGTTTTGAGACTAAGCCTAAGTATTTTAGGAAATTAGTATCGACACATTTTATTATGATTGACTGCCAGTTTCATCGTGGTCAATTGTGTGAGTCAAAACTGATTGACTTTAAGGATCCACAATTATTCAGGTTATTATTATGTGCTTCTAAGTTCTTATTTGAGTTTTTACAGACTTTACAACCTGAACCTGAACCACAGCTAGATGTAGTTGTTTTAAACAGGAAATTAGACAAGGATATGCTTTATTCGTTCATTTTCTTGGCATGTTGCAGATTCCTTTTACTTGTGATAGCTCTATTTGGTTTCAATGACCCACAAAAATTTCGGCTATTACTTTATGATTTTATAAGGTGACTAATCCTTTCTTAGTCTGGCTGAAGACTTTAAACTTAGCACTTCTTGGGAGGTAACCCAACATTCATGCGACACGGTAATATCTTTCCTTATCTCTTTTACTTCAAATGGTAATGAGTTTCTCCTTGTTCATGCTTTTAATTTTATCTTTAGAACATTGAGGACAATGTTAGATTTAAGTTTGGGGGTATGGGAGAAACTTTTAGTTGCATTGTTAAACTCGAGCCTAGAAATTTATGTTTATTAAGGATGGCACTAACCAATCTAAGTGGATGGAAGCATTTTGGTTGTAGGAGTTGAGGAACCAATCGATTAGATGGAAACATCTAAAGAGTCTATTCATAAAAGCACGAGCTCAGGTGTTAGAAATAACATGATAGTTTCACCAATCTCGTTGAGTCCTTTTCACTTCTGTTTTTATTTTGTTTTTAAACTATGTTTCTCTAAGTGATTAGGTGGGGCCCACGACTCAAGTTGTTACCAATGCTAGGGTGAAATAGAGTGATTGAGATATATAAAAAAAAAAAAAAAAAAAAAAAAAAAAAAAAAGTTGAAAAAAAAGTGAAAAAAAAAAAAAAAAAAAAAAAAAAAAAAAAAGAGAAAGTGAGACCAGACCATCGGACCAACAGGAATAAAATCAATAAAGTCGACCACTTTGGAACCCTTGTATATGCCGGTTGTGTTGACCTAGAGTTAGGATTATCGACCACTGGTTCCCTTGTATATGCCGGTGTGTTGATATTAGTCAAACAGTATCTCGAGTCCATTAGGATAGGTTAATTTTGGCGGAGGCCTTGAGACAGATATGGGAAACATCGATCACTTAGTAAACATCAAAACCATCTATGTTTTTCTCTATATCCATCATCTTGATCTATCCATGTGATTAGTTTTGACTCCGGGTATTGATGTCCATGGTGCGACTATCTGAGTAGAGCTTTGTGACTTATATATGAATTTTAGTATGCTTGAGTGCAAACTCGTGTACAGCAATTGGAATTTCGCATCGGGGTACTTCCTCCTGTAGTCAATAAGTATGCCAACCAAGGAGATTCTTTAGTGCCTTCCAAGGTTCTGCGTAGATAGTTAAGTGCAGGTAAAGGTTTTGTGGGTACACCTCGGTAAACCCTCCGAGACTATAACTCGGCCACTAGGGCCACCTAGGGGTTTAAAGGCTTATTGCATACGCTAAATGCAATCGACGATGCCTGCGGCAGGTGAGTTAGGATTTTATTTATTTCAGTTTGCTCGAGGACTAGCAAATAATAAGTTTAAATTGAAGCTTATGGTTTAAATTGAAGCTTGAGGTTGTTCTGAGGTTGAATTGAGGATGAATCAATGAGTTGGGGTTTCTCAAGATGAACTGGAAGTTCGATTAGTGATGAATAAGAAGAATTAGATAGTGGGTTTAGTTGATTAAGGAACGGGGTGGAGTTGGAGCTTTAATTTCAGTTTAATTGTGAATTTGAGAATTAGGGTTTGTCTTGTTCTTCCCCAATTTATGAATTAGGGTTCTGAAGGTTGATGATTATGAGACTCAGACCGAGAGAGAAGAAGAGTAGAGTTGGTTTTTGCAGATGGTGGTGGTCTTGAGATGATTTCTGAGTCAGGTCAGAGTGAAGAGGAATCTAATTCAATTGTTTGAGTTGGATTGGTTTGAGGTAATTATTCTTATCAATTGAATTAGTAAAGCTATTTATGTATGTTGTCGATTACTATGTGGTTGTTGATGAACCAGGAATTGAGATGAGTATTTAAGATATTGTAGATATGTTGAATTGAGACTCAAATGAGATTATAACTGAAAGAGTAATATGGTGTTGTAACTTAGAAGATGAGATGAGTGTTGGGTTGATGGTGGCAGTGAATGTAAATTACAGGGAGTGAATGTGTTGAGATGAATAGAACTAGAGCTATAGGTCGTTATGGCAGGTGATGGTGATTAGCTGAAGTGTTGATTGTATTGAATGAGAGTTAGATGAATGTGATGAAGTTGAGTTGGTTGTATGTAGAAAGAGTGAAAGCTTGGAACTGCTTTTGCAGGTAGGCTGTGTTATCTTTGTAATTCACTTTTAAGTTTATTTGAATGATTCAATTGATGTATTATTAGCTTGAAGTTGAGCTTGAGTTAGAGCTGTAGAGCTAAGAGTTTTAGTGTTATCTGTTAGAAATGAAATGAATTTGAAGATGAAACTGTAACCTAGTGAGACTGTTATTTAGATTAGGCTTGTGGTCAGCTTAGCTGACTCTTTAAATGCTTTTGACTCGGTCTATCTGACTGAGTTGAGTCGTTTTGACTTACTGAATTTCCCTATCTTGACCTGAGTTAACTCAGTTGGTTGGATTTGACCAATTGACTTTGACCATTTGACCTGGACTTGACCTTGACTAGACGTTGACTGTTAGTTGACCCTTTATTGTTAGAGACAGTTACTTGACCAGTGGACTGGGCCTTGTGTATTGGGCGAGTTTAGTGGACTTGGGCTTAGGCCTAGGTTTCTTACTTTGATGAATTGGACCTCTTATGGTCAGAATTAGCCTTTGGTTTCTTCTACAAAGTTGTAGATATTCATAAGACATATCTAATGGACTATAGAACCAATCTAATTGAATTAGTAAACCTTTAGATGCGCTAAAGATGGATTGATAAAAAATGTAGAACCTTAAATGGGCCTAGAATCATTAGACTTCTTGTATGATTCTTGTGTGAGCCTTTTGGCTAGATTCTTAGACTTCTTGTGTGATTAACAGTTAGTCTATATTAACAACGATCGATTCAAGGATGAACCAATGGATCATGGATCTCGAGGTAGGCGAGGCTTGTCATCAAAAGAGGTGGGAATGCATTTGACTCTTTTGTAATCATTATTATTATTTTTATAAAAGTATTCTTAATAAACTCATGCATTGCTTGTTCGTGCATTTCATGCTTTGTTTAAATTGCAGTACGATAATTCTGTTGATTCTGCAAATCTTTCTGTAATTTGGAAAGTACTTGTACTGTTTGCTTGAATTGTTATGGGAAATAAGTATTTCCACTTGTGGTGTATAGGATATGCTCCTTCGCATTTATATCTAGTGCTTTTATAAGTAATCGGAGTGGAAGTGGGCTTCAATATTAGTAATCGGAGTGGAAGTGGGCTTCAATATTATACATTGTTTGAAGAAGGAGTTTGTCCATATACTTGTTTGTTTATTTTAGTGACTTGGTCACTATTTAATGCTTCGGAAACATGTAACGTTTTCCAAATCTTACATATGATTACTTAGAAGTTTAATGTTAATTATTCCCACTTTCAGTTTCAGAGACAGATCAGAGTTGCGCGGCGAAAGCTTTTACGAGTTGAGTCCGTTAGTTAGTTAGTTAACTTCGGCTATGTTTATTATGTTGTATATTCTATTTGTAAACCAAATGACTATTGTATATGTATCATTTGAGAGAAGTTCTTGTATATATATTTCTGAGCGGGGCTAGTTTTGGGTTAAGTTTTTGTAGCAGATTTCTGTAGGATTCAAATATCGCACAACATATTTTCTTAGCATGCGAGATTCAATTATTTCCTTAACTCGCGAGAAGAGCTTGCGAGATTCATTATTTTTCATAACTCGCGAGAATGTAGCAAGACTCGCGAGAGTGTCTCGAGAGAAGGTAGCAAGACTCGAGAGTGTCTCGAGAGAAGGTAGCAAGACTCGAGAGAATATCTCGAGAGGAGGTAGCAAGACTCGAGAGAATCTCTCGAGAGGAGGTAGCGAGAGCCTGCGAAATCATTAAAGGGCTCGAGAGAATGTCTCGAGAGAAGGTAGCGAGAGCTGCGAAATCATCAAAGGGCTCGAGAGAATGTCTCGAGAGGAGGTAGCGAGAGCTGCGAAATCATCAAAGGGCTCGAGAGAATGTCTCGAGAGGAGGTAGCGAGCCTGCGAAATTATCAAAGAGCTCTCGAGAGTATGAAAGTATACGTGGTTTGTCATCCACTATGTAAACACTATATAAAGAGGAGAGCGGGGAGAGAGAAAAGGGGGAGGGATAATTTGGGAGAGAGATATTTTTTGGAGAGAGACTTTATTTTCTTTATCATCTTCTTCACCTAAAACTAGATCTAGAGCTCTACAAATTATCCATTAATGGAGATTGTAAATGTAATTCTTGTGTAACCTCAACAATCATAGTGGAGAATCGTGGATGTAGATCACATTGATCGAACCACGTAAAAAATCTTATGTGTCTATTTAAATTTCTAGCACTTATATTTGGAATTTAGATAATTAATAAGATTTAGATCTACAAAATATAGTGAGGGGTGTAGTGTGGGATTTCCTGCTACTACATATGCGCTAGAAGCAGGGACCTAATCTTGTTGGTTTAAGAAAGTTCAAAGAAACTAGTTATTGTTGGTGATAAGTTCAATTGGATCTTCAACAAAGGGAAAACGAGGGAGGTTTATTGTTGGTGATAAGTATGGAAGCATCATTCAAGGATGAGTTTGACCGGAAATTTCTCTCATTAATGAGACAAGATTGCGTTAGAAGTTCCATAGAAATTCATGGAAATTTGGTTCATAATCCTAGCGAAATTAATTGTAGAAGCGAAGAAAATTTTGGGGAAAGAGTTGAGTACCCAGAAATCAAACAAAGCTGCACCGAAATCGGTTTAAAAGGACAGAATCTATTCTCATCCCTCTAATTTTGCTTTAATTACCAGATACGGATATTAAAAACACATGATTTTTCACCAAGAATACAATTTCCTTTTCAACACATGATTTAAAACGATTTTTGATTCTGATTTGGTTTCAATGAATTTTACTCTACAAACCCATATGGGAGATTTCAAAAGTATTGAGTAACAAAAATTTGAGTTGATCATGTAGCGAAGCTAGGTCTTACGTTACGATTGCGTAACGAATTGATTGGTTGCTCGCGGTGATATATATTGGAAGGAGAAGAGATCAGCGAAGGACATTTTATATGATTCTTGCCGAGATAAGCTTTCAGTGCGGTAGTCAAGCTCTTGTCACCTCACGAAGAAAAAAGAGCCAAAGACTAGCTCGCGGGCAATCCAATACCGTCAAGCCGTCGGGAACACGAGTATAACGAGAGCAATAATTCACTTTGCGAGAACTTCACAAGTAAGGCTGCGAATCTCGTGAATCCACGGCCTTACAAGACACGATCGAGAGATCATTGCCATTTGCGAAGAAGGAATGAATTTCTCGAGATAGTTCCAACGAGGTTAGTTAAGGAAGAAGAGATGAAGTCTACTTACTCAACAGTTCGAAGGCAAGCTACTATTGTTTCCAGCGAAGTGACACAGTTCAAAGAAGAAAATGAAACCATACTGAGCTACAGCCATACAAAAGATCAGTAACTCAGCTACAGCCAGATCAAGACAAGGAAGCAATGAAGAAAATGAAACCATGCGAGATTTTCTTTGTTATCAACCGGCGAACAAGGTTAATCTTCACATGAAGAGAAACAACATGAGCAAAGAGAAAGATATTGAACTATCTTCATCGGTAACCTTTATCTCGTCAACAAATCGGTGAATCCATTTTCTAGAAAAAATAAGAAAGTGTATGATCAAAGGAAGCGCAATATGTCGAAGCAATTCCAATCAAAGGCAACAAAGAAAAAATATCATCAACAAATCGGTGAGTCTACCCAAGACTCAAAGTGAATAAGATCTACCGGTTTGAAGTTAACTACGTTCTTGTTGCAACTATTACTTCGCGAGGAGCATAAAAATTAGTCACGGGGAAAATGAAATAGTGACGGGAAGTACAAAGGATTATCAAAGGTAAGTGGAGATTGTAGAGAAGGCCAAACAGCGAAGGGATGTATGAAAAGGGATTCATCATAGGGGATAAAGCAAAGAATTATGGAGCTTTGGTTCAACAGGGAGTAAGTCTTGCGAAGTCCCAGAGAAAACGATGACCGAGAGAAGTCCCAGCAGCCAGAAATGATGAGCTAGACCAGCATACAAAGAATTGTTTCAAGATCAGTAACACACTAACGGGCAAGAGAGAAAGAAGTTTACTTCATCAAGGGTTCCAGCGAAGGTTAACTTTGTGGTCATTAGCGATGTAAGGAAAGCAACAGTTCTACAGGTGAAGAACTCTCAATCAACTGTTCAATGAAGCCAGGAAGGATGATAACTCGCAAAGCAGGAGAAGCCAAGGAAGGATGATAACTCGCAAAGCCCGGCGAGGGAAGAAGCACTTAACCACTGTAAAAAAAAAAAAAAAAAAAAAAAAAAAAAAAAACCTTGCGGCCAGGAGGATTTGAACCGCGTCTTGAGACCCATTCTCTGTACTGGTGGCCAACTGTGCTAGTTCACCGTGTGCGAAGTGATCGCAGAGACTTCTAATACGTGACTTGTATTCAAGAAAAAGATGACAAAAAATGAAAAAGATGAGAATCGAACTCGCGGCATCGACTTTCTTAGTTTCTCCCTCAACCATCTACGTGCAAGCTTACTGTTCATGTTGTTGTGGTAAGGTTCGCACAATTTGCCCTTCGCGAGAGGTATTCCTTGCGAGATGTTAAGCTCGCGAAGTCTTTGATTCTTTCGCAAGAGAGGATTAGAACGAGTTGGTATGGCGCAACATTATACAAGAAGCGAGATCAAGAGTTAATTTTGCAAGACTTCATTTCTCATTTCTTCTCAATTTTCAAGCAAATCATATACTTCGCAAGAGGCAACAAAAATGAAGAAAAGAATGATTATTTCGCAAAGAAGGAGGAAAAGAATGAAAACATGCGAAAATATCGCACAAAAAATGACAAGAGATTATCAAAGATCAGCGAAATTACAAAAGAGCTTATATGCGAGAAGAATCAACAAAATAATCGGATAGAGGCAAACCTACTATGCGAAATCGAGAATTTCGCAAGAGGCAAAAGTACCTAAAGTGCGTCATGGTAGGGGTACCTATTGCATATGAAGAAGAATCAATAAAATAACCAGAATGGGACGAACCTTTATGGCGTACACCCTAGTTCGCGAATTATATTTCGTAAGAGGCAAATGTAAGACCTAAAGTGCGTCATATAAGGGGGTATCTCTTAACATGGCTCAGGCGGAAGGTTACACCGCTCCTGAAACACAGGTCATGCAGATTTGGGGCCCATGAAAGCCTATCGGGGGAGATACCTTGGATTCCCAACTATATATGTAGGTTATACCCTGGTTGGGCGACCGAGGTCTCTTCCAAGGAGTCGGTGTATGCA
This sequence comes from Papaver armeniacum, assembly GCA_023531295.1. NCBI lineage: Eukaryota > Viridiplantae > Streptophyta > Magnoliopsida > Ranunculales > Papaveraceae > Papaver > Papaver armeniacum. Next base: position 116,787 of record JAJJWW010005865.1, read on the forward strand.
CAAGGCGCCGAGGTACACGGTTGAGCCGAGTGCCGGGATGGATGAACCTACCCTGGCCATTCTTGGCAAGTCTTGGCATGCGTTGCACTCGCCCGAAGAAAACTCCACTTAGGGTGCAGTCTCGTAACCATAAACCATATAGGTATAAGGGATAAGAGGCTGCGAAAACAAGCTGGTTGTTGTTAAGACCGGATGGGAGGAGCTAGTCTTGTATGGCCGATGTTTCGCCTCCTTGAAGGGGCAACGGGGAGATGATAAGGGCGACGCTCTCCATTAGGGGAGTGTCAAAGCAGAGACGCAAATGTCATGAGGCTTTGTTTTCGCAAGGAGACTTAGGCTTGTCATATTTGTGCAATGATCTGCAGAGGCAATAATACTAACGCGAGGGTAAGACGAGATCAATGGGTCTTTACATGAAAGTGTACGGACGTCCTGCGATTTCGTCGCAAGGCGGCAATGTCATGGGGCTCCATGTTCGCAAGGATATTTAGGCCTGTCATATTGTCGCAAACAAAACATCTAGAGGCAAAAATACTTGAAAAATGATAAGGCAAGATCAATGGGTCTTTACATGCAAGTGTAAAGACGTCTGCTGATTTTGTCGCGATGAAAAGGTGGCGGGGAGGACCTCTAATTAGGGAGGTCTAACTTGGAAGTCCACACAAAAATGATAAGGCAAGGTCAATGGGTCATTGCATGAAAATGTAAAGACGTCCTGCGATCTTGTCGCAATGATAAAATTCAACATAAAGCAATGAAGAGATTATACTATCGCATGAGCACAACGCGAGGAGATAGAGGAAAGATAAGAATGAAGAAATAACTCACTCATTCAACACTTTTTCAATGATTCTACCTTCGTAGATAAAGAGCGAGAGGCAACAATGGATTACCGAAAAAACATTTTATGTTCTTTATTTTCTCGGCAAGAATCATTTCCAAGGAAAGATGTTTACCAATGAACAACAAGAATCCTCACCAAAAATGGAATAATGACTTCGCATGAACAGAGGCAATACTTCTTATACTTCAAGGATTAATATTTCTTATCCACTTCGCAAAGTTTGAACTTCGCGAAAGAATAGAAACATAGCATGAGGCAAAGAACATGGAGCGAGAGTTTCGCATGATGGATTCGCAATACTTCTTACATTTAGAGGATTGAGTACTTCTTATACTTCTTCAAGGATACTTTATACTTCGCATAATTCAAGAAACGATACTTCATATATACTTCTCAAAGCTTGAACTTCGCAAAAGAATAGAGGCAAGTACGTACTTTTCAAGTCCAGTATTCTTCCGCTCGTTCCTTCATCAACAAAGACCAAAGATTACTACAACAACAGATTTTTCCTTAAAGATCGCTCTTCAAGCAATATTCAAGGAAAAAGAGGCAAGATGTAGGATTCAAATATCGCACAACATATTTTCTTAGCATGCGAGATTCAATTATTTCCTTAACTCGAGAAGAGCTTGCGAGATTCATTATTTTTCATAACTCGCGAGAATGTAGCAAGACTCGCGAGAGTGTCTCGAGAGAAGGTAGCAAGACTCGAGAGTGTCTCGAGAGAAGGTAGCAAGACTCGAGAGAATGTCTCGAGAGGAGGTAGCAAGACTCGAGAGAATCTCTCGAGAGGAGGTAGCGAGCCTGCGAAATCATTAAAGGGCTCGAGAGAATGTCTCGAGAGAAGGTAGCGAGAGCCTGCGAAATCATCAAAGGGCTCGAGAGAATGTCTCGAGAGGAGGTAGCGAGCTGCGAAATCATCAAAGGGCTCGAGAGAATGTCTCGAGAGGAGGTAGCGAGAGCTGCGAAATTATCAAAGAGCTCTCGAGAGTATGAGGCGTACGTGAGTATGTCATCCACTATGTAAACACTATATAAAGAGGAGAGCGGGAGAGAGAAAAGGGGGAGGAATAATTTTGGAGAGATATTTTTGGAGAGAGACTTTATTTTCTTTATCATCTTCTTCACCTAAAACTAGATCTAGAGCTCTACAAATTATCCATTAATGGAGATTGTAAATGTAATTCTTGTGTAACCTCAACAATCCTAGTGGAGAATCGTGGATGTAGATCACATTGATCGAACCACGTAAAAAATCTTATGTGTCTATTTAAATTTCTAGCACTTATATTTGGAATTTAGATAATTAATAAGATTTAGATCTACAAAATATAGTGAGGGGTGTAGTGTGGGATTTCCTGCTACTACATATTCTTCACCTAAAACTAGATCTAGAGCTCTACAAATTATCCATTAATGGAAATTGTAAATGTAATTCTTGTGTAACCTCAACAATCATAGTGGAGAATCGTGGATGTAGATCACATTGATCGAACCACGTAAAAAATCTTATGTGTCTATTTAAATTTCTAGCACTTATATTTGGAATTTAGATAATTAATAAGATTGACCAGTGACCCTGCCTTATCATTTTTGTGTGGTCTTCCGAGTTAGACCTCCCTAATTAGAGGTCCTCCCCTGCCACCTTTTATGGCGACAAAATCGCAGGACGTCCTTACACTTGCATGTAAAGACCCATTGATCTTGTCTTATCTTTTTCCAAGTATTTTTGCCTCTGCAGGATGTTTTAATTGCGACAATATGACAGGCCTAGATATCCTCGCGAACATAAAGCCCCATGACATTGCCGTCGTGCGACGAAATCGCAGGACGTCCGTACACTTTCGTGTAAAGACCCATTGATCTCGCCTTACCCTCGCGTTAGTATTATTGCCTCTGCGAGGATCATTGCACAAATATGACGAGCCTACGTTCTCTTGCGAAAACATAGCCTTATGACATTTGCGTCTGTTTTGACACCCCCTAATGGAGAGCGTCGCCCTTATCATCTCCCAGGTTGCCCCTTCAAGGAGGCGAAACATCGGCCATACAAGACTAGCTCCTCCCATCCGGTCTTAACAACAACCAGTTGTTTTCGCAGCCTCTTATCCCTTATACCTATATGGTTTATGGTTACGAGGCGCACCCTAAGTGGAGTTTTCTTCGGGCGAGTGCAACGCATGCCAAGACTTGCCAAGAATGGCCGGGGGTAGGTTCATCCATCCCGGGCACTACAGCTCAACCGTGTACCTCGGCGCCTTGTGCATACAACGACTCCTTGGAAGAGACCCCGGTCGCCCAACCGGTATAACCTACATATATAGTTGGGAATCAAGGTATCTCCCAGGATAGGCTTTCATGGGCCCCAAATCTGCATGACCCAGTTTCGGGAGCGGTGTAACCTTCCTTTGAGCCATGTTAAGAGATACCCCCTTATATGACGCACTTTAGGTCTTACATTTGCCTCTTACGAAATATAATTCGCGAACTAGGGTGTACGCCATAAAGGTTCGTCCCATTCTGGTTATTTTATTGATTCTTCTTCATATGCAATAGGTACCCCCTACCATGACGCACTTTAGGTACTTTTGCCTCTTGCGAAATTCTGATTTCGTCATAGTAGGTTTGCCTCTATCCGATTATTTTGTTGATTCTTCTGCATATAAGCTCTTTTGTAATTTCGCTGATCTTTGATAATCTCTTGTCATTTTTTGTGCGAAATTTTTGCATGTTTTCATTCTTTCATTCTCATATTTAACTTTTGTGGTTTGTTGTTGTTGTCTCTTGCGAAGTATATGATTTGCTTGCGAAGCTAGCATCCTTGAAATGTATGAACGTCGCGTAAAATATAATTATCTCGCAGCAAAAAGAATTGTGAGAAATGAGATTTGAACCTTTGACCTGCCTCTTGCATATTCTCGCACCTATTCCAATTATGCTAATCCTCATTTGCGAAATTAACTTGCGAGATAATCATCAACTTTCTTCTTTGCGAGATAAGCAAAGTCTGTGCGAAATTTCGCATAACAAAAATAAATGTGCGAGAGCAAGAATTGATCCTGCGACCTCCCGCTTGCATTCATGCCTCGACCAAGCGTGCTTTTTGCCTCTGCGAAGTGTTTTGCGAAATAATCACCTACTTTATTCTTGCGAGATATTGTTGCGAAAAATCCATGTGAAAAATACACGTTCGTTGAGACTTGAACTCGCGACCATGAACTCATTAACCGCGGGTGACCAAACTGTCTTTGCCTCTTGCTTGCGAGATAATGAAACAACCTTGCGAAATTATCCATTTTTTCCTTTTTTGGGGAGCAAAAAATTCTTTGCGAGGAGGAGATTCGAACTCGCGACATCAAGCTTCTTCTCCTCGCTAGGAACCAAGCTGTCTTATCATTTGTTTGTGAAGTTTTTTTTTTTTTTTTTTTTTTTTTTTTTTTTGCGGCAGAATTAATGCTCTCTTCATTCATCGTCGACTTGTTGCCTCTACTATTTTGATAGTCATTATTAGAGAAAATTCAATTCACTCTCTTCAATTCACTCTCTTCTAGAAGTGATTATTGATGCAAATTGGCTTCAACTTCATCGATGCTTTCTCTGGAATTTTTACGCTTCTTTGTTCTTCAACATCTCCTTTGATGTTTGTTGCTGCAAAAATGCTTGCGAAGAAGATGTCTGCGAAGAAAGTATTTGCGAAGAGAGGATATTTGGGAAGTTAAAATATTCCACCAAGTTAAACGTCTGCAAAATTTCCCTTGATGTCTGCGTTATTGAAAGTCTCTATTAGGGATGAGTTTAATCCATTCTTTGATCTATTGAGATTAGATTTTCTTTGCAGATCTTGTGAACATGTGCTATGTTTCTCCGTTATTCTTTGGTTTATTCTTATTTGTTGTGAAACAAATCTCACGAGCATACTCGTTCTTCTTACTGCCAACGATGCTATCCTATTTGATTTTACTTCGCTCGTACTCTTCTCTATCGTGTGTAATCATCGCTGCCTCTTACGCCTCATTGAATCTTTTTTTCCTTTGCATAACCTTTTCTTCTCTCGTCTTTCTTCATCTTCACGTCATGATTTACGCACCTTCTTTTATTAGTAAGAATGAACCGCGAGTTTTCTCGTAGGGTCAACTTCTCGAGTGACAACTGCTAGGAAATCTTGTAAATGAATGAACTTCGCATAGATTCCTCGCAGGGACAACTTCTCAGGGACAACTCCTTTCGCAGAAATTATATTCTTTAAAAGTTAGCTATATATATCTCCCATTTCAAATCATTATGAGATATTGATTTCTTTGTGAATCTTCAACCATTATATGGTTGATCCTCTTTCTCGCTTCGGTTGTGTTGCTCACATGACTTATTAATGGTTCCAAGTTGTTAACAAAGACGATAGAAATTGTAGTGTTGTTATATTACGTCTCTGCTTTGGATCTTCAAGCTTGGTGGAATTTGTTCTTCGCATGCTTGTTTGGTTCCTTATTTGTTGCTACATCCGTGTCATGATATCAATGGTGGCGATTCGCAAAGCGTGCGATTAGATATTTGTGATTGGTGATGATTCCTTTATTGCTTCTTGAATTATCTTGGAGCTGTCGATCGATGATTGTGGTGGTCTCTTGATGGTGAGATTTCTTCTTCGCCAACGTTGTTAACCACGTATCTTCTTCTTTATGTTCCCTTGCTCGTGGCTCCTTTTAGTTGATTTGTTCGTGATCTCTACGTCCTAAAAGATGACTTGCTGCGAGTTAACCCCTTTTTTGCCTTGCTCGCTGGTTTGCTTTGCTCGTTACGGTAACTCAGCTTCAAGTTAGTTTGCTTTGCTCGCTGGTTTTGCGAAGTAGAATTTCACTTATTACTCCCTGGTGATATGAGAGTGGCTTGGATTGTTGACGGTATAGTTCTTCGTTGTCTTCTTTGCCTTTTTCTTCATGGAATAAGTTTGCTTGTTAGTTTTGCTCGAGTTGTTGTGATCGCGAAACATGATTCACATCCAACTAATAAATTCACGATGTTGTTCATGGAAAAATACCCAAATCAATACCCAATTTTTGATCGATCTTTGTTACAATCCAGCTAATAAATTTGCAAAACATGATTCATTGAAAACAAATATATGATCGAAATTCATCTACATATGAAAAGTTTTCTCCTCCTTGATTTTCTCCTCCTTGATCATCCACCTCTCCTTTTTTTTTTTTTTTTTTTTTGCGCTTCGAAGCGCGCGCGACACTTCGCGCCTTTAGCGACTCCACGGACTATTGCTTACAATGGTTTTGAGCCATCCGGGAGGATGCACATTACCTGAGGGTATTGTGAAGGCGATAAATGTCAAAAAGCTAACAAACGCTGGCTGCGAGTTAAAATATTGGTTGCGAATACGTTCGCATGGGTGAACCATAGATTGTAAGTCTTAGATTTCCGGGATTTAGTTTTGGACATAGTTGGTACATTTAGTGGGGAAAGGATGAAAAAAGTGTTGTACGGTAGTGGTTTGGATATTTAAAATCTTATGTGTCTATTTAAATTTCTAGCACTTATATTTGGAATTTAGATAATTAATAAGATTTAGATCTACAAAATATAGTGAGGGGTGTAGTGTGGGAAAACCTGCTACTACATATGCGAAATCATTAAAGGGCTCGAGAGAATGTCTCGAGAGAAGGTAGCGAGCTGCGAAATTATCAAAGAGCTCTCGAGAGTATGAGCTGTATCGTGATTTGTCATCCACTATGTAAACACTATATAAAGAGGAGAGCGGGGAGAGAGAAAAGGGGGAGGAATAATTTTGGAGAGAGATATTTTTTGGAGAGAGACTTTATTTTCTTTATCATCTTCTTCACCTAAAACTAGATCTAGAGCTCTACAAATTATCCATTAATGGAAATTGTAAATGTAATTCTTGTGTAACCTCAACAATCATAGTGGAGAATCGTGGATGTAGATCACATTGATCGAACCACGTAAAAATCTTATGTGTCTATTTAAATTTCTAGCACTTATATTTGGAATTTAGATAATTAATAAGATTTAGATCTACAAAATATAGTGAGGGGTGTAGTGTGGGATTTCCTGCTACTACATATGCGCTAGAAACAGGGACCTAATCTTGTTGGTTTAAGAAAGTTCAAAGAAACTAGTTATTGTTGGTGATAAGTTCAATTGGATCTTCAACAAAGGGAAAACAGGGAGGTTTATTGTTGGTGATAAGTATGGAAGCATCATTCAAGGATGAGTTTGACGGGAAATTTCTCTCATTAACAGACAAGATTGCGTTAGAAGTTCCATAGAAATTCATGGAAATTTGGTTCATAATCCTAGCGAAATTAATTGTAGAAGCAGAAGAAAATTTTGGGGAAAGAGTTGAGTACCCAGAAATCAAACAAAGCTGCACCAGAAATCAGTTTAAAAGGACGAATCTATTCTCATCCCTCTAATTTTGCTTTAATTACGGATCACGGATATTAAAAACACATGATTTTTCACCAAGAATACAATTTCCTTTTCAACACATGATTTAAAAGCGATTTTTGATTACTGATTTGGTTTCAATGAATTTTACTCTACAAACCCATATGGGAGATTTCAAAAGTATTGAGTAACAAAAATTTGATTGATCATGTAGCGAAGCTAGGTCTTACGTTACGATTGCGTAACGAATTGATTGGTTGCTCGCGGTGATATATATTGGAAGGAGAAGAGATCAGCGAAGGACATTTTATATGATTCTTGCCGAGATAAGCTCGAGTGCGGTAGTCAAGCTCTTGTCACCTCACACGAAGAAAAAAAGAGCCAAAGACTAGCTCGCGGGCAATCCAATACCGTCAAGCCGTCGGGGAACACGAGTATAACATAGCAATAATTCACTTTGCGAACTTCACAAGTAAGCTGCGAATCTCGTGAATCCATGCCTTACAAGACACGATCGAGAGATCATTGCCATTTGCGAAGAAGGAATGAATTTCTCGAGATAGTTCCAACGAGGGTTAGTTAAGGAAGAAGAGAGATGAAGTCTACTTACTCAACAGTTCAGCGAAGGCAAGCTACTATTGTTTCCGGCGAAGTGACACGGTTCAAAGAAGAAAATGAAACCATCTTGAGCTACTGACCATACAAAAGATCGTAACTCATTTCTGACCCGAGATCAAGACAAGGAAGCAATGAAGAAAATGAAACCATGCGAGATTTTTCTTTGTTATCAACTTCAACGAACAAGGTTAATCTTCACATGAAGAGAAACAACATGAGCAAAGAGAAAGATATTGAACTATCTTCATCGGTAACCTTTATCTCGTCAACAAATCAGTGAATCCATTTTCTAGAAAAAATAAGAAAGTGTATGATCAAAGGAACTGCAATATGTCGAAGCAATTCCAATCAAAGACAACAAAGAAAAATATCATCAACAAATCGGTGAGTCTACCCAAGACTCAAAGTGAATAAGATCTACCGGTTTGAAGTTAACTACGTTCTTGTTGCAACTATTACTTCAGAGAGCATAAAAATTAGTCACGGGAAAATGAAATAGTGACAGGGAAGTACAAAAGGATTATCAAAGGTAAGTGGAGATTGTAGAGAAGGCCAAACAGCGAAGGGATGTATGAAAAGGATTCATCATAGGGGATAAAGCAAAGAATTATGGAGCTTTGGTTCAACGGGGAGTAAGTCTTGCGAAGTCGAGAAGAACGATGACGAGAGAAGTCCCAGTGACCCGAAATGATGAGCTAGACCAGCATACAAAGAATTGTTTCAAGATCGGTAACACACTAACGGGCAAGAGAGAAAGAAGTTTACTTCATCAAGGGTTCAATGAAGGTTAACTTTGTGGTCATTAGCGATGTAAGGAAAGCAACGATTCTGGTGAAGAACTCTCAATCAAGCTGTTCAGCGAAGCCAAGGAAGGATGATAACTCGCAAAGCCGGCGAAGCCAAGGAAGGATGATAACTCGCAAAGCCAGCGAGGGAAGAAGCACTTAACCACCTGTAAAAAAAAAAAAAAAAAAAAAAAAAAAAAAAAAAAAAACCTTGCGACTGGGAGGATTTGAACCGCGTCTTGGACCCATTCTGTCTTGGTGGCCACTGTGCTAGTTCAACGTGTGCGAAGTGATCATGAGACTTCTAATACGTGACTTGTATTCAAGAAAAAAGATGACAAAAAATGAAAAAGATGAGAATCGAACTCGCGGCATCGACTTTCTTAGTTTCTCCCTCAACCATACATGTGCAAGCCTTTGTTCATGTTGTTGTGGTAAGGTTCGCACAATTTGCCCTTCGCGAGAGGTGTTCCTTCGCAGATGTTAAGCTCGCGAAGTCTTTGATTCTTTCGCAAGAGAGGATTAGAACAGTTGGTATGGCGCAACATTATACAAGAAGCAGATCAAGAGTTAATTTTGCAAGACTTCATTTCTCATTTCTTCTCAATTTTCAAGCAAATCATATACTTCGCAAGAGGCAACAAAAATGAAGAAAAGAATGATTATTTCGCAAAGAAGGAGGAAAAGAATGAAAACATGCGAAAATATCGCACAAAAAATGACAAGAGATTATCAAAGATCAGCGAAATTACAAAAGAGCTTATATGCAGAAGAATCAACAAAATAATCAGATAGAGGCAAACCTACTATGACGAAATCAGAATTTCGCAAGAGGCAAAAGTACCTAAAGTGCGTCATGGTAGGGGTACCTATTGCATATGAAGAAGAATCAATAAAATAACTGAGAATGGGACGAACCTTTATGGCGTACACCTAGTTCGCGAATTATATTTCGTAAGAGGCAAATGTAAGACCTAAAGTGCGTCATATAAGGGGGTATCTCTTAACATGGCTCGGGCGGAAGGTTACACCGCTCCTGAAACACAGGTCATGCAGATTTAGGGCCCATGAAAGCCTATCCAGGGAGATACCTTGGATTCCCAACTATATATGTAGGTTATACACGGTTGGGCGACCGAGGGTCTCTTCCAAGGAGTCGAGTGTATGCACAAGGCGCCGAGGTACACGGTTGAGCGAGTGCCAGGATGGATGAACCTACCCAGCCATTCTTGGCAAGTCTTGGCATGCGTTGCACTCGCCCGAAGAAAACTCCACTTAGGGTGCGGTCTCGTAACCATAAACCATATAGGTATAAGGGATAAGAGGCTGCGAAAAACAAGCTAGTTGTTGTTAAGACCAGGATGGGAGGAGCTAGTCTTGTATGGCCGATGTTTCGCCTCCTTGAAGGGCAAATGGGGAGATGATAAGGGCGACGCTCTCCATTAGGGGAGTGTCAAAACAGACGCAAATGTCATGAGGCTTTGTTTCGCAAGGAGACTTAGGCTTGTCATATTTGTGCAATGATCTGCAGAGGCAATAATACTAACGCGAGGGTAAGACGAGATCAATGGGTCTTTACATGAAAGTGTACGGACGTCTGCGATTTCGTCGCAAGACGGCAATGTCATGGGGCTCCATGTTCGCAAGGATATTTAGGCCTGTCATATTGTCGCAAACAAAACATCCTGCAGAGGCAAAAATACTTAAGGGGTGTAGTGTGGGAAAACCTGCTACTACATATGCGCTAGAAAACAGGGACGAGCGAGAATTGACGCAACAATCAAAAGGAATTTGGATTAATAGAGAAAAAGATTTGGAGTGATACTCAAGAATTGAGTGAAAAAGAAAAATGGCTAGAAGAAGAAACGTACAAAGGCAACCAACGATTGTAAGAAGAAGTGGGAGACTTCTTTGGAGAAAGGAGGAATGAAACAGGAGAATCGTCAAGGATGAATATGAGAAATGATGGAGAAGATCAAAATCAACCACCGATTTCCCGGTAGCAAATGCGATTTGTGGATTATGATAGAGTAAGTGTGCATACTTGGAGATCGATTCGAAGATGAGAGAGAAGAGGAGCATTTGGTGAGCAATGGACAAGGGGAGCAAGGGACGAATGGAGAAACCAATCCAGAAACGAAGAAATCACGGCATTAGAAAGATTGAGACAAACAATACACGAAGAGAGACGGCTAGAGCGGGAAGAACGAGCAAACTTGACAAGACAGAATCATGAGTTGAGGATGGAAAATATGAGATTGCAAAATAGAAGATCAAGAAGTAGTGCGAGATCAAGCTCGAGATCGATTAGGGAAGAAAGAGGGAGAGTTCTACCTGAGAAAGTACCGAGGAAGAAAACCAACGGGAAATACAAAATTCAAGCATAGAGCATGGCGAGAGAAGAGGAGAAATGGAAGATCGTTATATTCCTCGGCTGAAAATTTTCAAAACGAGGCGGAATAGGGAAAATCAAGGAAACATGCAACTTCAAGGGCCGAATGACCCAGTGCTTGAGGGAAGAATAATCTTGCAGGGAGAGAAGAATTGAGAAGAAACCGAGAGATCGAGGATGACATTGAGAGACACTACATTGAACAAGCGCGACTAGCTCGCGAGAGAGAAAGGATAAGAGCGAGAAATGGAAAATCAAGAGATGGAAGAAGCAATCCCGAGAATAACCATGAAAACCGCGAGAGAAGAAGGGAACAAAATCGTACCAATAGAAATATCAACGAAGAATATGAGAGGGTGCAGATGATGAGAGCTGAGAGGCAACCAAGAAGAGAGAACAACCGATATAATGGCGTGCGAATTGTGAAAGAGACGAAGAAGAGCGTCGCGGGGAAAGAAGAGGAGAAAATAACGAGCAAGAAGATCAAAATAGACACGAGCGAAGAAGGAGAGAAGCGAGCTAAAAGACCAGTGAGAAACAAACTCGAGGCAAATGAACAAATCTTAAGAGAACTAGCCGAGATGAGAGGATTCTTGAATAATAGAAGGGAAGGAGGAAGGAGACAAGCGGGCGAAGCCATCGCGAGAGTTTGCGAAGAATCCCTTCACGCTAGAAGTACAGATGGGAGGAATACCTCCTAAGTGTAATCTACCTGCATTAACCAACATCTTTGATGGAACAACCTGTGCGATACAACATATCAAGGCTTATATGAGATGCATGTTGCAATGGGAGAATCTTGACGCAATCTTGTGCAAATATTTTGCGTCAAGCCTAATAGGAGAAGCACTAAAATGGTTTGAAGGACTGCCAAGAAATACAATCACATCATTCAACCATTTACAAGCCACATTCCTAGGAGCATATATAAGTAACAATTCTTGCGACCCGGTATTGAAGATGTATTCGGGTTGAAACAAAGAGTTGGCGAGAGTTTAAGGCGGTTGACAATAAGATGGAGGACCATGTGTAGCGAAATGGCGGGATTGTTGAGGAAAGATATCTCATCCTCTCATTTGTGAATGCTCTCTTCGCGACTAATTTGTTATATATTCAAATTTTTAGAATCAAAAATACAATCACAATGGCAGAACTGCGAGAATTACAGGAAGAATATATTGCCTTAGAAGAAAGACGAGAATGAAATGAATTCTTATCCGATCGCGAACACAAGCTCTAACGCTGCGAACGCAAGCTTGCTGCCTCAATTCATAAATACGGTGGCGAGCACTTCGCAAGGACAACGAGCAAGGAAAGGCGATGAGGGACAACGAGAAGATAGTAGCCATGGGAATCCACGATCAAGAAGAGTTTGAGCGAGAAAGGAACTATTACAACCGTATGACAACAATAAGATTGAGAGGTTGGATCATGTGCAAGAAACTTATGGTGGACGAAGGCAAAATAACCGTGGAGGGAAGAGAAGCCACGAGAATAGTATGGGAGCAGATTAAGATGCCTCCACTTGAATGCTAGTGTGGAAAAGATGGGAAGCTATACTTGTGATGGAAAATGTACCGACACCTTGGAACGTGGGAATGGAACCACCGCCGGGCGATAGAAGTCATGAGTTTTGTTCTTACCATCGCTTCCATGGGCATCAAACAAACGATTGTAGAAACATAAAGAGAATTATTCTCGGGATGATTGATCGGGGAAGTGAATCACTTTCTAAAGGGAGAAGAAACGGGCCGGACATTACCACCACCACGAGAGATGCATAGAACGAGTGTCGGCGAAGGGAAAGGAATCATTTGTGATAGAAATTGGGACAAAGGCTAAGAATTTGAATTGCAATTCTATCGTCCACTCCTATCGTACCATTGAAGATTTTCATGACAACGTGCTTAGTAGAGTCTTTGCGAGAGATGCTAATGATAAAGAAATAATGAGTGCGCGAGAACGACGTGATTAGAGAAGTGGCGGTGAAGACTATTTCTTTCTCTGAGATGAAGTACCAAAAGGAAGAGAAACACATGATAGCCCGTTGGTTGTGAAATTAGAGATTAACCCAAAACCAGTTGATGGAGAAGATGATGAGGCAGAAGCTTGCTTTGGGCAATCAACCGAATCCTAATCGATCTTTGGAAGTTGGTGAATATTCTTTTTACCATACTTATAAGACGATGGGAGGAAAAGATGAGGATTTGATCCCCTCAACATACAAGATATATGGCTTTAATGGAACTGCAAACAAACCAAAGGGAGAGGTTCACATGAGAATACTCTACAAGGGTTATCAACTGATATTTTATTCATGTGGTTGACGTGGAATCCCGTATAATGCATTGATTGGGAGGCCATGGCTTCATGAAATCTTGGGGTCGCATCGACATACCATCAATGTATAAAATTTCCACATCCAAACGGTATTGGTATCATCCGGGGAGATTGGAAGGAGTCGCAACAATGTCATGAGGTCGATATAGAAAAGCTGCGAAGAAAGAAATGCCAAAAGAAAAGGTTGGAAGCAACATGCGAGAAATGAACAGAGAAAAGAAAAAACTAATGGTAGATGCTATAGAAGTGAGGACTGAACATATCTCGCGAGGAGAATGGGGGAGAAAGACAAATGTTATGATAATAAAGAAGCAAAAGATATGAGGAACAAAAGGCATAAGAAGTGAGCAATCAATAAAAGCGAGGAGGCAAAGTAGCATTGGAGTAATGATGTGCGAGAATCTCGCAACCAAGAGTAAAATGAGAATTCGATTAAGAAAGAAAAGTGAAATACAACAAGTGAAACAAAACTATGCGAATACTTCGCAGACAAATATCGACAAATAATGAAACATGAATGATTGAATGATCTAACAAAGACAAATGCGCAAAAGAATGGGACGAACCTTTATGGCGTACACCCTAGTTCGCGAATAACATTTCGTAAGAGGCAAATGTAAGACCTAAAGTGCGTCATATAAGGGGGTATCTCTCGCCATGGTTCGGGGAAGGTTACACCGCTCCCGAAGCTTTGAACCATGAAAATTTGGGGCCCATGAAAGCCTATCCAGGAGAGATACCTTGGATTCCCAACTATATATGTAGGTTATACTGGTTGGGCGACCGAGGGTCTCTTCCAAGGAGTCGGTGTATGCACAAGGCGCCGGGGTACACGGTTGAGCCGAGTGCCGGGATGGATGAACCTACCCGGCCATTCTTGGCAAGTCTTGGCATGCGTTGCACTCGCCCGAAGAAAACTCCACTTAGGGTGCAGTCTCGTAACCATAAACCATATAGGTATAAGGGATAAGAGGGCTGCGAAAACAACTTGGTTGTTGTTAAGACCGGATGGGAGGAGCTAGTCTTGTATGGCCGATGTTTCGCCTCCTTGAAGGGGCAACCGGGAGATGATAAGGGCGACGCTCTCCATTAGGGGGTGTCAAAACAGACGCAAATGTCATAAGGCTATGTTTTCGCAAGAGAACGTAGGCTCGTCATATTTGTGCAATGATCTGCAGAGGCAATAATACTAACGCGAGGGTAAGGCGAGATCAATGGGTCTTTACACGAAAGTGTACGGACGTCTGCGATTTCGTCGCACGACGACAATGTCATGGGGCTTTATGTTCGCAAGGATATCTAGGCCTGTCATATTGTCGCAACTAAAACATCTGCAGAGGCAAAAATACTTGGAAAATGATAAGACAAGATCAATGGGTCTTTACATGCAAGTGTAAGGACGTCTGCGATTTTGTCGCCATAAAAGGTGGCGGGGAGGACCTCTAATTAGGGAGGTCTAACTCGGAAGACCACACAAAAATGATAAGGCGAGGTCAATGAGCCATCACATGAAATGTAAAGGCGGTGCGACCTTGTCGCAACAAAAGAGATAGAATTCTCAATTCATGAAGATACCGCGACTCGTCGCGATGATCCATTTCAATTAACAATAAGATTATTATCAAATAAAAGAAGACAAATAAAATCTTCCATCGAAGATAAATAACGAGAGGCAAGTATGGGAATGGAAAAGATGGAACATTGTTATTCATCTTACGACGAAAGAGTTATACATTAATAATGTTAGCCAATTATATTACAAGGAAGAACTACCAAAAAAAGGGGAGTGAAAAGAAGTTCACTATAACAAAGATACAAACAATGTACGAGATATTACATGCAAAGCAAAAGAAAACAAAAAAGAGTTATATCTTTGGTGATTCTTCTTCTTCATCTCGATTCTTGATTTTATTATTCTCATCGCGTAATTTTTTCTTCTTCGCCGGCTTCACTATCGAAACATCGAGACGGGTAGATTCTCGGGAACCTTTTCAAGAAGCCGGGGGGATATGTATGCGGAGGGATGTTACGGTGCTTACAAACATACTCCATGGCTCCATTGCGAAAACGAACAACATCATTATTAAAGTTCTCCTTTGTTGTTTCAAATTGTTTCTTCAACTTGGAATACTTGTTATTACGAAGGAGAGACTCTTGGCGAGTTGTTGTTTTTCGATTTCGAGTTCTTCAATTCTCATTTGGAAAATTCTGGCGAGTTGTTCTTTCTCAGATTCAAGTTCTCTAATTCTAACTTGAAGTCTCTTCTCAGATTCTGCAAATAAGAAACAACAAATTAATAATTTGCAAGCAATACCACGAAATAAGAAGCGATAAGGTATAATAAGTAACCTTCTCTATCGAGATATCATATCTTTAATCAAGGAAGTATGCTCGCATGAAGACTAACATCAACACCTAGGTTATTCTGGCATTATCTAAAACTTTCGCAGCCAGGCGAATTCATCATCACTATTGATAACAAGAAGAGAACGAACTTGTTCTTCTCATTTTGCTTAAGCATAGTATTTTGATGAAGGAGTTCATCTCGTTTAATTTGCACACCAAGAAGAGATTTGTGGAATTGCTGCTAATGCTGTGCACCTCGTTAGTAATGCGATCGTTCTCATCTATGAGGTCACTAATTTTCTTCCTTAAAGTCTTGATTTTCTTCTCGAATCAAGGTACATTTGTTTAAAGCGGTTAGTTAAATTTAAATTAGATCTGTGTTCGATCTTTAAAAGTTGATGTTTGATTGAAGATCCTTTAATGAAAGGAGGTTAGTTTTATTCGAGGAACTACTTAGAGATTGATTGAGGTGTGTGAGAAGAAGGTCATTATCCATGGGTTCGGGAAACGTATGGAGAAGAATAGCCTCATCGGAGAGATTATATACATCTGCGAAGGTAATCAATTAGGTAATAGTATGCGACCGATAAGATAGAAATAATAAAAGGAAGTGAAATCTTATACCATAAAGTTCTTGATTAGCATTCGAAGAGAGGACACCCTATCCCTTTGGGAGTCAAGCTCGATATTTAACTTTTGAATTCTCTCGTCTTTATCGCGAGATGACGCAGACTTCAACCTCTAATTCTCGAATCTTCTTGCTCAATCGCGAGTTCTTCTTTTCAAGATTGTTGCGTCTTCTCTCGAGATGCGAGGCAACTACAAAGAAGTTCTTCCAACCTATGAAAGAAAACAGAGAAAAGCTGTCGGTACATATATATTTAAAAATTTAAAATTAACAGGAAATGTGTTTGCATACATACCAAAGACCCAAGGGCGTTCAAGAAGTCGGGAGACACGATTCTAGAGGCTCCATTGAAAGAATCATTGCCTTCTAATAAAGGAGCATTACACACATTTGCGAGAGTACCGCAAAGGAAGCTAGGGGAGCATCTCCCATTCCTTGGAAAGAGTCCGAGAAGATGCTAGATAATCGATCCATAGGAGAGCCGGCCAATGGAATCTCCTTAGCAAGAGAGAGATTCGAATCATGGTTATCCTCATCAGAAGATTCGGAGCTTGAGTTAAGACGAGAAGAAGATTGAATCTTTCGCTTCTTAGTTAATGGAGCGAGAAGATTTACCCTTGCGAATGATAGTTTTGCCTTTACCTATAGTCTTCGCGGCTAAAGCTTCTTGACTCCAACCTTCGCATACGATTAAAGATAAGAAACAGAGGCAACAATATTGTTTCAAATAACAAAGGAAGTGTTTCTTACTTCACTCGTAAGCGATCGAAGTATGGTCGAGTACTCTCCAATGGATTATCCTTGTACTTCCTTCTCAATTTGGCGATCCGAAAAATTATACAAATTCAACATATGTAAAAAGAAAGTTGCAAAGGCAAGATTTAAAATGGGAAACATACCTCATTTGCTTTATCGAGGCCATTTGAATTCCCAAGGATGATACCCTGCGAGATTCGCGGGAAGAACGTGCGGGCCCGCGATATAAGGACCATTTAAAAACAAGGGTACAACCCACCATTTCTCATCTTTGGAGTGGCGAGGAGTAGTATTATTGCCGGGTGCCAATCAATATCCTGCATGAGCAATTTATCCTCGGAGACATTATCCTTCTTTTCGGGCGAATGCCCCAGCCGAGACTTCGCATTAACCATCTTTATCTTTGAATAGTTTTCAAAAAGTTCTCTACGGTGTACTTCTCGTGAGCCTATTTCCAAGTCTTTGAAATCGGGGTGTCTAACGAGAGTGGTATAAAGATCCTTTGCCGGCACCACGGTTCGCGAATTCAAGCATTAGGCGAATGCGATCGCCACTCAATTGATAAACGGCCGAGAGAATTTTTCATGGGCCAAGATTTCATAAAATAGAGGCAACTCGGATCGTATAAGGGAATGGGAAGTCCGCGAGAAGCTGACCTAGCGAGACTATAATTCTTTGATCATCACATTGATGATCAGAAAATAATTTTGCAGAAAGAATGGATGAAGATTCTTGATCAGGAATGGTTGATAGAGTAAAACCCCTCTCGAGTAACTTCTGTTGAACCTCTTCAAAAGAAGTTTTGTATGCACGATTGATGAAAGCCATTTATTAGTATGGGAATGGAAGGAAGATTGGGGATTAAGATCAGCGCTAGAAAGGACGAAGAAAATATTTGCAAAGAGCAGGAGCGCAAATTGCGGAAGAAGAGAGTCAAAGAAAAATTGCAGAGAGAAACTAAAGGATGAAAAGAAGAGAAAAGAAAACTATATATAGGGAAAAAGATCCTCGAGAAAAACGAGGTCATTTAATGCGCGAAGAGACATGAACGGTCAAGAATAAGCGGTTGAAAGAGACGTGTCAAGAAAAGACATTAATAATCAAAATCCGTGTAAAAGTACAAAAGCTGAAACAAATAAAAATAAGCGATCATGGTAAATCAAAAGAATTACTTTCGTGATACTCTTCCCTTCGCGAGAGGAAATATGAGGAGAGATAGGAGACGATACTTCGTATATAGAAGCTTTGGAACTTCGCGAAAGAATAGAGGCAAGTACGTACTTTTCAAGTACAGTATTCTTGCGCTCGTTCCCTCATCAGCAAAGACCAAAAGTTATTACAACGACAGATTTTTCCTTAAAGATCGCTCTTCAAGCAATATTCAAGGAAAAAGAGGCAAGATGTAGGATCATAATATTGCAACAGACAGGGCTCGCGGGTTTAATAAACGACGATGTCGCGAGGGAGTCGCAGGAAGCTAAAATAAACGACGCAATGAATAACGACAGGCAAAACATAAAGAAGACTTGAGATCTGGCGAGGGTTAAGAAGTGTCGCGAGAAGCGAATGTTTGTGCATCTGCGACACTTCGCGGGACATTCCCGAAAATAAAGGGTAGCTTAGCTGTCATCCACTATGTATCACCCTATATAAAGGGTTGAGTGAGTCTGTGAGAGGAGATCTTTTTGGGAAGGGTTGGGCAAGTCATAAGGAGAGAGAAAGTTTAAGAGTGTTTTACTTGCTAAGTGTAATTCTACTTTTCTGTGTAGACAATTCATGAAATTAATCAATAAACATTCTCAATTATACAACTTTCAATGAACTAATTAAGCAAAATCGAGTAAGGGGTGTAGTGTGGGAAAACCTGCTACTACAATTGTAGGATCATAATATCGCAACAGACAGGGCTCGCGGGTTTAATAAACGACGATGTCGCGAGGGAGTCGCAGGAAGCTAAAATAAACGACGCAATGAATAACGACAGGCAAAACATAAAGAAGACGTGAGCTCTGGCAAGGTTAAGAAGTGTCGAGAAGCGAATGTTTGTGCATCTGCGACACTTCGCGGGACATTCCCAGAAAATAAAGGGTAGCTTAGCTGTCATCCACTATGTATCACCCTATATAAAGGGTTGAGTGAGTCTGTGAGAGGGGATCTTTTTTGGAATTGTTGGGCAAGTCATAAGGAGAGAGAAAGTTTAAGAGTGTTTTAATTTCTAAGTGTAATTCTATATTCTTGTGTAAACAATTCATGGATTCAATCAATAAATATTCTTGATCTTACACCTTTCAATGGGCTGATTAAGCAAAATCGAGTAAGGGGTGTAGTGTGGGAAAACCTGCTACTACATATGCGCTACAACTCAAACCCTTGCTCGTCTTCAAAGTATTAAACCGTAAACGAATAATGGAGATATATCGGGCGGAGTCTATCGTTGAAGAAGTTCGAGTTGAAAGAGATTCTTGGATGGAGCAATATAATCTCTTAGATAATCTTCATACCTATCAATCGATCAAATAAATAACTTGTCGAAAGAGAATTTTGATTTATCGCAAAAGCAAGACTCATTAAGTAATGACTTATCTCGCCTCTCTTATGCTTTGACTAAAACTAATTTGGAGTTGGAAACTTTATCAGATGAGAATCGAACTCTTTCTCAAGAGAAACGTTCTCTGTTGAATAAGATGGCGAGCTACTCGCAGCAGTATACCGCTTGTCAGAAGTTATGTGAAGAACACGAACAAGCTAAACATATTTTGAAAAACCAACTTGAAGAAATTACTGCCGAGAGAGATAAACTTATTCAAGGCAGAATAACCTTGAGTGTAAAAACGAAGCAATTCCAAGATCAATGTGTCAAATTAGATAAACATATGTAGTAGCAGGTTTTCCCACACTACACCCCTTATTCGATTTTGCTTAATTAGTTCATTGAAAGTTGTATAATTGAGAATGTTTATTGATTAATTTCATGAATTGTCTACACAGGAAAAGTAGAATTACACTTAGCAAGTAAAACACTCTTAAACTTTCTCTCTCCTTAGGACTTGCCCTACCATTCAAAAAAGATCTCTCTTTCACAGACTCACTCAACTCTTTATATAGGGTGATACATAGTGGATGACAGCTAAGTTACCCTTTATTTTCGGGAATGTCCCGCGAAGTGTCGCAGGTGCACAAACATTCGCTTCTCGCGACACTTCTTAACCCTCGCCAGATCTCACGTCTTCTTTATGTTTTCCCTGTCGTTATTCATTGCGTCGTTTATTTTAGCTTCCTGCGACTCCCTCGCGACATCGTCGTTTATTAATCCCGCGAGCTGTGTCTGTTGCGATATTATGATCCTACATCTTGCCTCTTTTTCCTTGAATATTGCTTGAAGAGTGATCTTTAAGGAAAAATCATTGTTGTAGTAATCTTTGGTCTTTGCTTTGATGAGGGAATGAGCGGAAGAATACTGTACTTGAAAAGTACGTACTTGCCTCTATTCTTTTGCGAAGTTCAAGCTCCTATATACTGAAGTGTCATTTCTTGCCTCATGTGTTACAGAGAATAATCAATTTCGCAATCTCTTCTCGCCTATTAGGAAATATGCCGTATATTTGGATTCTGCTAAAGTTCTTTTTGTCAGGTTTCCTTGGATTTGGTAGTGACCGTTTACACGTGTCTATATTTACCTCTTTTACCGGTGCATTTAATGTTATCCGGTCATAACATTTTTCTCATCTATTTATAGGAGCATCCCCTGTGAAGAATTTTCCTTTTCCTTTTCATCTTCTTCATCGTCTGCAAGTGTTCTTCTTCTTCATCACTTTTGCTATTCTCTTCCAGTTGTTACTCTCATGGCGTCCAGGTTTGTTAATTTTGCCATATCTGACTGATTTTGTGGTTGATTAAATTTGAGATTGGCTTTTCTTGTTGAAATCACGCTGGTATGATTAACTTTGTGGTTCTTTTTCTGCCATTGTTGTTTAGCAAGAACCAACCCAGAACTAAATTTACCGTGAAGGACCCTCTTCTTTCTTTGGGCTCGCCATCGAAATCTACTTCACAACAAGAATCCCTCACGCAACCAAAGCCCACTTCGCGAGCAAAATCTACGGTTACAAAAAGACAGTCTGCGAGTGACAAGGTATTTAAGGGACATTTGTCTTTATTAACAATGCGTTGTTGCCTCTGTTTCTTATTTAATTTGTCATTCGCATGATGATAAAACTACTGGTCACATTCCCAAAAGGCTTCGCTACTCTAAATCTGTTACCCCCGACGTTCCATTTCCTTCATTCACGCCTTCGTCTCCTGCTGCGAAATCTTCGCAAGATAATTTTGTGCCTCCTTCTTCTGATAACATTACCAGCGATAATATTTCTATACCTCAACTTCTCATAGACCAAGTTCCTTATAACTGTCCTACTACAAACGATCTTATACCTCCTCCTGTTATCAATGTCCCTGCTATTTCTCCAATCACCTCTCTCCCTGGAACCTCCTCTTCTCATGAGGTTCCTTTGACAAAGGACGACTCGTCTTCTTTGTTTGAACAAATTCCTCTGACTGCAGAAAATTTGGAGGGGATAGATGTGGCCTTTAAGGTTCTTTCAGATCTCGTGAATGATGCCAAGAGGACTTCTGCTGATCCTATCAAATCCAACGTCTGCGAGATTTTAAGTAAGCACCTTGGTCCTGATAAGGTCTCGCAAGCATCTTTGGTTCAAGAGATTAGTAAGTTGAAGGATGATCTCCAGGTTATGACCGCGAAGTGCAATGGTCTCCACCTTGAAAATCAAAAATTTCACAACATCTCGCTAGATCGTGATAACCTTCGCAAGAAGAATGAAGAATTAAAAGGTATGCTCTCGCCACTTTTTTTTTTTTTTTTTTTTTTTTTTTTTTTTTTTTTTAAGTAAATGATTTAGATTCTTAGTGCCTCTTTATTTAGTTAATCTCTTGGATTAGTCAGCTGCTAGCTTAGGGGGCGCTACATTCACAATCCCAATGAAGTCTTTGAAGTCGTTAACCTATAGGGTCTCGATGGAAACCTAAGGTTAAAGGAGAATCGACTCTAGTTATGCAACTAGTAACACACATGAGGTGTGGGGATTAGGTTTCCCAGTTGCTAGAGTTCTCCTTTATATAGTTTTCAAAATCAGGGTTTGCAATCTAAGTTACCTCGGTAACAAAGCATTCAATATTCACCATTAGATGAAAAACCTTATTCAACCAAGCTAATATCTTTCAACTGTTAGATCGAACTTAGCTTGTTACACACAAATGAAATGTACCCTCATTTAGGTTAATGTAACCGTACCTAAACGTGTACACCATGTTGGTTCACAAATAGTTAACTGAGCTTACCCATATGATTACTCTCATATCATCCTTATTTATCTTAACCATAACTAGTTCAAATGACTCAAATGAAACTAGTTAAATAACCGTTCAATTTCTATATTCTCATAGAAGTATACAAGAACACAATTGAAGCAAAATCGGTTTGATTCACTCGAATTAATACATGAACATTATAGCCACGGTTTGCAAAGATTTCATTCCTTATTTTATAAATGTTTAGGTTCATGTACTTGACCGATTTTAGAAAGTAACCACTTAAGTATGCGTACTTAAGTAACCGGATTTGAGTTTGTTTTGGTTTTCAAACTCAGCAAAAATTCACGGATGTGAGCTTTCCTCCAGTATGCGTAAAAGTACGCATACTTTGGTAACTGGTTGAGTTGGTTTTTGATTTCCAAACTCAGCAGAATTTCACGTACGTGAACTTCCACTAGTATGCGTACGTCTACGCATACTTATCCAGTCTCCATCAACCAAGTACACACACAAGTATGTATACATTTGGTTCCCGGTTTTGAACTTATACACAAATGTGCTAACACACTATACGTTTATATCCAAAGATGGGTATATGATTTATTTCAATCATTGAAACATTCTTACAGGATGACAATAGCCGTTTTCACACACTATTAACATCAAAGCAATTTTCACGATATTGAAATAATCATTATCGAAACATTCCAAGTCTACACCAAATGATTATATCACACAAACCATGTAAGATGTTACTCGGAAATTTTATCATGATATAAGATGAACTTGGTCGAAGCGAAAGCTTGCCAACACATATTTCGAGAAATATGTAAGCGAGATAAACTCAGCTCGAAATCTCAAATGTGTATATAGAAAACTATATCGTAATACGACTTATGTCTCAATATAGGAGATAGAGTAGAAATAGACTTTCCAAGTGATGTATGAGTTCAAGTCTCCACATACATTTTGTCGATGAAGTTCCACAAGCTCTCCTTAGTAGTTCTTCGTCTTCAAATGATGATCGCCGTGAAAACTAAGCTCAACTACACAATCTATGTCCTAGTCCGAGACATCTATAAAAAGGCTAGAAATCAAGACTTATAGTTTTGATCACTAACATTGACAAACATGCTTGAGATAGCAACGCATGCGAGTTCGACCGAGCAGTGCTCTAACAATATCCCCCTTTGTTAATTTTAGTGACAAAACTATCAATACATATGGATTACAAAATAATTAAAAATTGTAGCTTCTCATCCAAATGCTTGATCTCCTTGGAATCTTCAACACAACTTGAAAACTTCGTCACTTCCAAGTACTCCATGATTCTAAACGTGTTCAACTCAGCATCATAGTTGTTGAAGATCCGTAGCGATAACAATGAGAAAAAAAATGCTCTCAATCATTGTTATACAGTGTCATTGTATTATTACACAACATCAAAGTCCAATTGTATCACAACTTTGACAACAATACTATGGCGATATGTATCACTCCCCCTTAGTCAATACTTCATCTCAACATGAAAACCACTCCCCCTTACATAATGATCTGTAAACCATATGTATTTGTAGTATGAAACTACACATTAATTCTCCCCTTTTTGTCAATATAAATTGGCAAAGGTACGAAAATTAGTGGGATCCTCATGAAATTTTCATAGAGATACTTCATGACCAAAAGAGAATACCATACCAACTTATTTAGATGCCATCATAAAGCCGAAGCTAAAAGCATTCATCAAGGAGTTTATAAAGATACAAGATAACCCTTATAATATTCCACAGCCGCACTCCCCACAAAGATTTGGCAATTAAGCACAAGTTCAAAAAGAACTCTCCCCCATAAAATGTCATTCCCGAAGGAACAACAAATCCGACGTTGCTTTTACAAGAAAAGAAGGATTTCTTTGGATATAACCAAATCACATGAAATACATGAATTTGTATCCAAAAAATTCAATTGAAATAACCACAAGAGAACCCATGGTTAGTTCAATTGTAATACACAACTAAATTAACCACAAAAAAGTGATCAATTCAATTGGCCATGCTCGACATAAGAGAACTTACGGAGCAGCACAGTCTATGCACGAAAATTGTGGATCGGAGATCGATCAATACTGCGGAATACACAAGGATTCATTTTATTTTCCATCACTATTTGCACAATGACATACAATAGACATAATCCTTGTAAACAAAAGTTTTATCCTTTCTTCCATCAAATAATGACATAAAAGGCTTTAACTTTTGTAAGTCAAAAGTTCATTCTATCTTTTTTATCAATACATTCATACCGACATAATAGAGATAACTTTTGAACAAGGATGGGACAGTCACAGTTTCACGGACGTAAACAACATATCCCATAACAATTTGCAATATATAAAATCATAAAGATTAAAATTGCAAAAATCATCTTCCAAAAAACTTAGAATTTAAATAAATAAATCTAAAAACATGAAGATGAAATCGTTGGACATACCTATGTGTACTCACAACAATGGCTATTCCAAACCCTAGTTATTCTTCTAAACACAAGAAATAAATTCTCATAAGAAGATTTAGTAGACATTGAGACCTCTGAAGAATTCTTTATCGTCCCCGAACTCCTTGTCGTCAACATCCATAGGTACATAAGGTTCATGGAGACAAACCTTCTAGGATGATGATGTCGAACCAGGGCCTTCTGAATTTCGAGAGTTCTCATAACAACAACCTTTATTTGCTGAATCTCCTTCCTTGTTTTCTTCAACTCTTCAAGAACACCAGAAAATTTCTGGGAATTTGAAGGAACAACTATTGGCTTCCTCACATTCCTTCTTTTTCTTTTCAAAGTTGGAGGTAGCGGAGATTTTTCTTTTTCCTTCATGATTGATGGCTTAGAAACCATATTAACATCTTTTCCATCAGAACACATGATGCTTGGAGTATCCATACGTGTATGGGCTTGTGAGAGGAAATCACAATTTAAACTCAACATGCAGTCTTAAGATGAAAAGAGTTTCAGAGAAGGAAAAGGAATGTAGGGTTACAGAACCTTTTAACCACATAGGTTCACGCACACACAATTACAACCCTAAAGAGAGTAGAATTGTCGAGAATAACCCTCTTTTATTGAATACACAGGGAAGTCCCTTCCAATATCAATTAGATATGAAAGAATTCCAAAATATACAACAAATCTAAGAAAACAAAAAAGAAAAAGTTTTTTTTTTTTTTTAAGCCTGAGGTATGCACAATATTGTCTCTTTTAATCAGGCACATGAGACAAGATGCACCAAAACACCACAATCAAGTTGTGCTATGGTGAACAAAAATTTGTCCACCATAACCTTTTTGAAAGGAATCCATAGACCCATGTCTATCAAATTGTTTAGACCATACTCTTTTCTCTAGTGGTCTTGACCTATCTTTGGAAACCAACTTCTTTGAAGAGGACAAAATCTTACATACCTCAGCGGTTTTTTGAACAAGTTTAAGCTTGTTTGCTAGACGATTTGCTCTTTGTTGAAGTTTTTTGACATGTCTCATCTTGTGTTTATACTTGAAACACTTTGAAAGTTCATAATATTTGAGTGAACAATAAGAGCATGTCAAAGTATAAGCTGATTCAGACGCCCGAGATGTGCAAGCTGCTAGGCACAGAGTGGAACCTGAAAAATCAGACAGAGAGTTTCCAACAGAAAGGCTAATTTCTTCTTCCAGATTGGTCGAGTCTTCTTCTGGAATAATATCGAGATTGATCTATGTATTGCTACAATTATCAAAATCAATATCTTCACAAAAAGGTACAACACTTGATTTTTCGTCTTCATTGGAATCATAGTGATCAGACATTTCATCAAGAGTTGCAACAAGACCTTTGTTCCCAGTGTATTTTCTACGATTTGCACACTCATTTGCAAAATGACCAAAACCTTTACACTTAAAGGATTGTGGCATATCCTCGTCATCAGCCTCGTCAGCATCCCTGTTTTTAGGAGGAATGCGATTGTGAGGTTTAACTGATGACCTAGGTTTGTCTCTGGAAAACCGTTTACTTCTCTTCAATAGAAGATCCCTAAACTGTCTTGTGATCAAAGAGACTTACTTGTCAAGATCTTCATCTGATGAATCAGCCTCAGAGACATAAACACTTTTACTTTTGTCAAGTAATTTAGTGTTCTTTTGTGCTTTGAAGGCAACATCCTTTCCGATTTTGGATGTGTGATGATGATCAAAGATCTTTAGTTTTCCAACCAGTGTATTTCTGGAGAGAGCATCAAGGTTATTTCCCTCAACGATGGCATGCTTCTTAGAATCATATCTAGATGGTAGCGATCTGAGAATTTTCATCACAATGTCCTTTTCAGGAATAGTCTTACCCAATGTAAAAGATGCATTAACAATTTCAGACACTTTATGATTAAACTCATTAAATTAATCTTCATATGCCATACAAAGGTTTTCCCAATCGGAACTTAGGTTTTGAAGCCTACCTTCCTTTTTACTGTTATTCCCTTCGAATACGATTTCTAAGATATCCCAAGCATCTTTAGACTGAGTGCATGTAGTCACATGGTGCTGAAGATCTGGGGTGATGGCATGTATGATGGCATTCAAACCGTCGGAGTTTTGCTTTGAAGCAAGTATCTCAGCAGCGTCATATGCACCAATATCCTTAGGAACAGTCGCATTCCCTACTGCCACAACGGGAGCATCATAGCCATTAACTACATAAACCATGATTGAAAATCATGCGCTTGAAGAAAGGCACACATAAAAATTTTCCACCACAATTAATTTGAGCCATCGAAGACTGGTGGTACGTTTATAGAGATAGCACTTCTGTCCATATCAGATCGCTACAAACACAGACTTATGAGATCTTTAATGTGTTTGCCTGCTCTGATACCAATTGAAAATGTGGGGGTCTAACAACCACACCCAACAATTCGTTTGGCAATCTCATAGGACTTACTCCAATACACTTTCTAGAGAATCAACTAGACAATCAGACTCAGTCTAGAGTAAAGTATATCAAAGAGTTTAATATCTCTGTTTCATAATGTAATCAACAAATCAAACAGAGATAGAAATCCGTGAGCCTGATTATTATGTGAAACAACTTGAACGGTACCAAAGACCAATGTTCAAGTGTCAATCAATGTAAATCAACAACCAAAGGTTGGATATTCTAATTGTTTGATCTTAACGCACAATCTGTGATATTTCAATTATATAACAAAATATAATGCGGAAAAGAAATAACACAGACACCAGAATTTTTTTAACGACGAAACCGCAAATGCAGAAAAACCCCGGGACCTAGTCCAGATTAAACACCACACTGTATTAAGCCGGTACAGACTCTAGCTTACTACCAATTAACTTCGGACTGGACTGTTGTTGAACCCTAATCAATCTCACACCGATTCAAGGTACAGTTATGTTCCTTACGTCTCTTATCCCAGCAGGATACTACGCACTTGATTCCCTTAGTTGATCTCACCCGCAACCAAGAGTTGCTACGACCCAAAGTCGAAGACTTGATAAACAAATCTGTCTCACACAAAAAAGTCTATAGGATTGAATAAATATGTCTCCCACAGAAATACCCAAGAGTTTTTGTTACGTCTTTTGATAAATCAAGGTGAACATGAACCAATTGATAAACCAGATTTATATTCCCGAAGAACAACCTAGTATTATCAATCACCTCATAATAATCTTAATCGACTAGCGAAACAAGATATTGTGGAATCACAAGCGATGAGACGAAGATGTTTGTGATTACTTTTATCTTGCCTATCGGAGAAATTAATCTCGATTCAATTATTTCAATACGATAGAATCGGGCAAGATTAGAACACGCAACTACAAGAGAAAATAGTTGGGTCTGGCTTCACAATCCCAATGAAGTCTTTGAAGTCGTTAACCTATAGGGTCTCGATGGAAACCTAAGGTTAAAGGAAAATCGACTCTAGTTATGCAACTAGTAACACACATGAGGTGTGGGGATTAGGTTTCCCAGTTGCTAGAGTTCTCCTTTATATAGTTTTCAAATCAGGGTTTGCAATCTAAGTTACCTCGGTAACAAAGCATTCAATATTCACCATTAGATGAAAAACCTGATTCAACCAAGCTAATATCTTTCAACCGTTAGATCAAACTTAGCTTGTTACACACAAATGAAATGTACCCTCATTTAGGTTTATGTAACCGTACCTA
This sequence comes from Papaver armeniacum, assembly GCA_023531295.1. Lineage (NCBI taxonomy): Eukaryota > Viridiplantae > Streptophyta > Magnoliopsida > Ranunculales > Papaveraceae > Papaver > Papaver armeniacum. Next base: position 145,456 of record JAJJWW010005865.1, read on the forward strand.
AACGTGTACACCATGTTGGTTCACAAATAGTTAACCGAGCTTACCCATATGATTACTATCATATCATCCTTATTCATCTTAACCATAACTAGTTCAAATGACTCAAATGTAACTAGTTAAAGAACCGTTCAATTGTTATATTCTCATAGAAGTATACAAGAACACAATTGAAGCAAAATCGGTTTGATTCAATCGAATCAATACATGAACATTATAGCCACGGTTTGCAAAGATATCATTCTTTATTTTATAAATGTTTAGGTTCATGTACATGACCGATTTTAGAAAGTAACCACTTAAGTATGCGTACTTAAGTAACCGGATTTGAGTTTGTTTTGGTTTTCAAACTCAGCAAAAATTCACGGACATGAGCTTTCCGCGTTAAGTTGGTTTTTGATTTCCAAACTCAGCAGAAATTCACGGACGTGAACCTCCACTAGTATGCGTACATTCACGCATACTTATCCAGTCTCCATCAACCAAGTACACACACAAGTATGTATACATTTAGTTCTCGGTTTTGGACTTATACACAAATGTGCGAACACACTATATGCTTATATCCAAATATGGTTATATGATTTATTTCAATCATTGAAACATTCTTACAGGATGACAATAGCCGTTTTCACACACTATTAACATCAAAGCAATTTTCAAGATATTGAAATAATCATTATCGAAACATTCCAAGTCTACACCAATGTAGTCAATATCGGCCGTAAAATTTCGGATATCGGTACCAGAGGATACGATAACCACAATATCGGCGATACAGTATTCCTACGATAATATCGGCCGATACGAACTGGTACGACATTTCGACGAAAAACCGGTATTTAATAAAGTAGTCCTTTTCTATTAAGATTAAGGGTATTTTTGGTTTTCAAAGACATGTATTCGATAAATCCCTAAAACTCATTTTCACTTCAGCCGAAAAACAGAAGTGAAAGGAGAAGAGAGCTTAAGTGGAAGAAACAGATCGTGAAAATTCAACAAATAATGTTCTTTTTTCTTAATATCATGAGTGAGAATCCAATATAAGGAAGGAATTTTTGGTTATTGATCTTCTTGATCTGAATTTCAGAGATTATTGGCCAACAAAAGGTTAGGGTTTTGAATCTTGTGATAATTACTCTCATTTTTTAGACACTGATCAATTGATGTTAGACACTAATTATGGACTACTTGATGGAGCTGATGGAGTTACTGAAGATGATGATATCTATAATGACTCGTATGATTTTGAATAAGGTTGTAATATCCTTGTTTAATTACCATTTTAGGTAGTAAACTTTAAAGTTGTTGAAGTTGCTCTCTTCTTTCTAGTTTGAAGTTGAACTTGTTTAATTACCATTTTAGGCAGTAAACTTTAAAGTTGTTGAAGTTACTCTCCTGTTTCTAGTTTGAACTTCTGTTTCTAGTTTGAACTTGTTTATTTATCATTTGATGGCAACTATAAAATTATAGTCTCTAAATCTGGAACCGATATTATAACGATATTTGAACGATAATATCCCCGATATAAAGTCGTACCAGTGTATCCTTCCTGGCCGATATAAACCGATATCCGATATTAACTACATTGGTCTACACCAAATGATTATATCACACAAACCATGTAAGATGTTACTCGGAAATTTTATCATGATATAAGATGAACTTGGTCGAAGCGAAAGCTTGCCAACACATATTTTGAGAAATATGTAAACGAGATAAACTCAGCTCGAAATCTCAAATGTGTATATAGAAAACTATATCGTAATACGACTTATGTCTCAATATAGGACATAGAGTAGAAATAGACTTTCCAAGTGATAGATGAGTTCAAGTCTCCACATACCTTTTGTCGATGAAGTTCCGCAAGCTCCCCTTAGTAGTTCTTCGTCTTCAAATGATGAACGCCGTGAAAACTACGCTCAACTACACAATCTATGTCCTAGTCCGAGACATCTATAAATAGGCTAGAAATCAAGACTTATGTTTTGATCACTAACATTGACAAACATGCTTGATATAGCAACGCATGCGAGTTAGATAGCAATGCATGCTAGTTCGACCGAGCAGTGCTCTAACACCAACCCAATGATTTATCTTCATGGTTGCAGTTGCTTCTGCTGCCTACCTGCACTCTCAACCTTTATGTACCAAAGATCTCTATGGAGGATAGATCAGGCACTAGGAAAAGGCTACAAGCAGCATCAATCAACCAGGCCCTGGCTAAGTGGAGAGAACCAAATGGCTGCATCACATTGGTACAACAATTGTTGGAAACTAAAAAAGAGATTCAAAGAAGTAGGAAACTTAGCAAGAAGATGCACAAACCTGGCATCGAAGCTTGCAAAAAGAAAACCAGGTATGGGCACTATAAGGCTGCCATTAAAATCCTTTATTATAATGGTATTGCTCCATATAACCCTGACACATTACAGGAGCTTCAACTGAAACACCCTTATGCTCCCCCTCTCATCATGCCTCTAGATGAGATTGATGTTGCGACTGTGTTTGTTGATGTCAAAGCTAGTTTGCTTGCCATTAGGAGCTTCCCCAAGGGAACTTCATGTAATACCCCGATTTCGGCAATGGTTCGCCGATGGAATGGAATATAGGTAATGGTTTGTCCTTTCCTAACACCGATGCCTTTTCAGCACAATTGGCTCTAAAGTTGGCAGAAAACTTTGCAGTTAAGCATGCTCGGGCGGGAGCAATCCAGGAATGGGTGACCTCCCGAGAAGTTGCTGCTGGATTATCGCAGCGATGCCCGTTGAAAACCCCACACTGTCGGATAACCGCAGTGGCTAAGTGGGGACAATATCGGTGGAGGGACGGGTCATTACAAATGGTATCAGAGCCGACGACATGTCACCTGCCGAGGGCGGAAGAGTACGCTGGACGGGGTTTGGTCCAAGTGCTTCTCTCATGAGGGGCAGTGAATGTCGGAGATCTTGGCTTGAAAATATATTCTAGAGCCGAGGACGGCTCCAATTTAAGGTGGTGGTATTGTAATACCCCGATTTCGGCAGTGGTTCGCCGATGGAATGGAATATAGGTAATGGTTTGTCCTTTACTAACACCGAGGACTTTTCAGCACAATTGGATCCAAAGTTGGCAGAAAAATTTGCAGTTAAGCGTGCTCGGGCGAGAGAAATCCAAGGATGGGTGACCTCCCGGGAAGTTGCTGCTGGATTATCGCAGCGATGCCCGTTGAAAACCCCACACTTTCGGATAACCGTAGTGGCTAAGTGGGGACAGTATCGGTGGAGGGACGAGTCATTACACTTCATGTGGCAGGGATGGACTTAGAGCACAGCACCTTTTGTATGCTCTAAGTGGTTCAGCAGCCGTAGTTTTCGAAGAATTTATTAATTCAATTTCAGGTGTCGTAAACTTGTGGCTCCCTGGCAAATGTCCTCCTATTTTTGGGGAGTATATTTCTAGTGCTCCTCTCACACCTCTTCTTAAACCTGATGGGGCCACGAAATGACTGCATATTTAGGTAACTATCAGTTTAGCATTGGTATACAATGTGGAGGAGAAGGAATTATGCATTCAGCAAACCGACTTCTGGAATTGAAAGGTACACAAACTAATTTAACTATGTTACTCGTAGATTTTAAGAATGCCTTCAACTTAGTTAATAGAACATCCCTTATCAAAGAAGTGGGGAGTAAATGCCCTAGTATATCAAGATGGGTTGAGTTCTGTCATGCTAAACCAACAAGGCTGTATTATAGTGATTCCATTTTATCTTCTGCTCAAGGGGTTCAGCAAGGGGACCTCCTTGGTCCTCTGCCTTTTGCCTTAACATTACACCCTCTTGTATGTAAAATTGATGCTCATTACTCTTTGGATCTACATGCCTGGTACCTTGATGATGGCACTATAATCGGGGACACAATGGAGGTTCACTCAGCATAATTCAGAATGAAGGTGGTGCCAGGGGTTTGCATTTGAACATCGACAAAACTGAGGTTTTTTGGCCTTCTCCCGATCCTAGGAGTTTTACAGATGGAGTATTTCCTAGTAATATAGGAAAAGCTAATAGTAGTGTTAAGATTCTTGGTGGCCCTGTTGGCTTAGATACACAATTTTGTAGTGATTTGGTGATGGCTAGAGTCAATAAAACTATACATCTTATGAATTCTGTAAAGAAGTTACAAGACCCACAATCTGAGTTATTATTTCTGCGTTCACTAGTGGAAAATGGGTTTTTTAAGTCTGTTAGGATTTTATAAATAGGACTTCCTAGGGATTTCTTAATACATTAGGCTCTCCCGGGAAGTCCTTTTCATAACAAATATAGAGAAAATAAAATCAATCTCCCGTAAACAGTCTTAATGCTGAAGGGCAGTTTGGGAAATGAAAAAGCTTACACGTGGACTTATATTAAGACTACCACAGGAAATTGTTTTTTTGTTCCCACTTCATTTAGGACTGCGATAGAAAATAGTTTCTATAGGAAGAAACAAACCTTATCTATCTCCATTTCATCGCTTCTCTCACAGCCTTTCCATTTATGCTCCTAAACCCGCCTCTCTCCATTTTTGCTCCTCCTCCTTCTCTATCACAACATCTCAATTCTATTTCCATTAATCTCTCTCTTTTTCTTTCTAAAGTAAGAAGAAGATCTGAAAGTTGGAGAAGAAAGAGTTGTTGAAGAAACAAAACCAAATCTCAAAATCTCTTCAAAATGTTTCAATTAAAAGTCAAATTCGAACTCCAATTCAATCAGATAACTTGAACCAATTTCTTCAACCAAACTCCAGTAAAACCCTAATTATTTCTTCAACCAAATTGAACCAATTTTTTAAGCCAAATTTCAATAAAACCCTAATTTGTTCTTCAACTTTGTAATATGAAGTTTGGGTTTCAAGATCCAACATGTACATGTATATCTAGAATTTTAAAACCCTTGTTTCTTCTATTAATGGCTCTTTTATTTCTTTTTTTTCTGCAAAAATTAATTTTCTTATTTTATTTCTTATCAACAGGTTGATTGCTAGAGTTTCCGCACCGAGATGATGTTGAAATTGCTTTGTGTTAATGATTCATTCATTACTATTGATTACATGGTATAATTATTTTTGTCTTGATTAATTGATGATTTCTATATTTGGTTTGGAGATCTAAGAGAGTTGTCGGTCTAGATAGAATTGATCTTATTTGTGAATTTAGCGAGATAAAATTTAATTACGGTAAATCTTGTTCTTGAGATTATTTTTCGGTTTTATTTTGGATTGTATTTCATTTCTTCCCGAGTGCAGCTCTATATGAATAATGATCGTGGCTATTCGATCTGTCATAAGAACTAAGTGGTATTAATTTTGTTTTATTGATATTGATTTTCTCAAATTTAAAGATTTTTGATTGATACATTTGTGAGGAGAAGGTTAATTTTGTCTGATTGATATGGATTTTCTCAAATGTAAAGATTTTTATTGATACATTTGTGAGGAGAAGGTTAAGGATTAGTTGTAGCTTTATTGTGTTTAGTAACTGCTCTGGATGAGAAGGATGTGTAACATGATATGATCGGGTAGAATGTGGACTTATACCCAATTAGTTTCTTTATATATTTATAAACACGTTTGCTGATATTATTGTTGGATGGAGTCTAGAATAATCTAGTTAGTCACATAAGTATGGATGGAGTTTAGTTTTTAACAATTCAGAATAGTCTAGAGAAAGTGAGTCTTAAGGTGTGAAGGATTTCATCAAAGTAGTCTCGGTGAACTCTAGGGAATGTTAAAGTCGGGTTGAATAAGTTTCTATAAATTTCAACAATAATAAATATTTTGGATAGTCAATTCTTAGTTCCGTAATTATTATGTTTTAGGAGATGATTTACAACGTGATTTGTTAATGATGGTTGGTGCATTTGTTTCTATAATCCCGGACATATATGTTTAGTTCACGGTCAATGGAAGCACCACGAACTCAAGGTTAAGGACAGCAACACCCTCCTCTTCGATGAGAAGCAAGTTGCAGTATTTGGTTGCAGAAACCCCGAGGAAATCCCATTGGCCGAGACTCTGGAGATGAATACAATGTTGAGTCACTATCCGTGCAATGACCGGTTAGTCTAGTTGTCTCTGTCATTTTTTTTTTAATTGAATTAATTTTATGATTTATGGAGTTGTATCTTATTTTTTTACTTAATCATGTCATTGACACGTAAGACATTGACGGTCCATCGAGCAAGAATTTGGAGAGGTGGAAGGGCTGCTTCATTCAACATCATTCCTAGAATCCCTTGTGCAACTAAGGTACTTTATCTGTAACATAAGGAAGTTTCTTGACACGCGTATAAAGTGGCGGATGATGTCCCGATTATTGCAAAATGGGTATCTTTCGATTTCAGAGCATGTTACAGAATGGGTTACTTTAATCTTGTGGGTAGGTTCGAAATCTTTTTTAAAGATCTATATGGGTATTTCATTCTATCTGTGTAACTCCAAAATGTGTTATATGAATTCTTTAGTGTCAACATGAGTTGTTAAACAACAATTTTGATCTATACCTCTAATCTGAGAGCTGAACTTTGACACTGATGCGGTTTATGCACTGGATGACTCCCAACCCTATAAATAAAGTAAAGGATTCACATTGATATTTATCTTTGTATTACCCTTTACATAATTGTTTCTGTTTATGTTAGATATAGATTCTACTACATCGGAGGATCTTTCCTCCCCTAGTGTGTTCAATTTTTTATTTTTCTGTTTACATCTTAATTAAAGTATCAACGTTACACACACTTGTTATTTTTATAAATTCTAGTGCTTATTTAGGATCATGATTGACAAGACTTTTCGATGCAACCCCAGCTCAAGAGTAAGTGGACAGAGACTTGCTTGATGTAGCGTGGACATTCAGGCGTATCTATCTTGGTATGTAAAAGATAACTTTTTTTGTTTCACATTTGTGTCCTGAAGCTCAGGCTTACACGAACATCCTTTTGATTCTCCAAGACAACCACGAATAGGTGCGAGGCTCACTAGACACGAAGAACTTACTTGACAGGTATAATTTTTGATTGTCATTCCTTCTTTGAGGTTTAATTTTTTTCTTATTTACTTGGTTATAATATCAATCGTTAAGTATGTCAATGTCTTGTAGTTTCTGTCAGGTTTTTGAGATATTTTTTCCATCACCCGAACTTGAGATATTTTTTGGTTTCATTGCAATTGTGTTGTAAGTCATTGCGTTATTATTCATTTCAATGGGTGAGTAATATTAATCTGCATTCAGTATGTCAATGTCTTGTAGTTTCTGTCAGGTTTTTGAGATATTTTCTCCATCACCTGAACTTGAGATATTTTGTGGTATCATTGCGATTGTGGTGTAAGTTGTTGTGTTCTGATTCATTTCAATGGGTGAGTAGTATTAATCTGCATTGCTGTCAATGGAAAGTATTTGTGTTTCCTTGCATTTTGTAAGCTAAAATTGTGTTACAAGTTTAACACTAAATACTCCTAGTTGATCATAAAAAACACTCGTGTTCCATTGCAACCGTAAAGTTATATAATCATCGTGACAACTAGAAATTAGCCTACAGTTGTCTGTATTTTCTATATCATCTTTGAATGGTCCATTCTTATCGTGGTGAAACTAAATCGTTAACTAATGTCCTAGCTTATTTTTCTGCAGGTATGTTGCGCAGATCAGTTCATCATCAGATAATTCATCATTTTGTTGGGTTGCCTTTATCTTCAAGAAGAAAGCTTATAACTAGTATTGGTGTTAGTTCATGTTTTGTTTATAATTTTTGGTTATTCTGAATGAAGTGTTAGCTGAAATCAGATATGATCAGTGTGTTGTACATATAATGAATTCAAATTTTAATCGAATGGCTAATGCTTCAACTTAAGAACATTTAATGTAAATTAATTGAATTTCATTCGCTTTTAGTTTCTTGTTGTTTGCTATTATATTTGATTCTGGTTTAGATTCAACGGAATCGAGTTTTGGGTTATTTGAATCAATTTCATTTTTATAAAATATGATCCATGAATATGATTTGTTCCTATCAGTTTTCCTGATGGATTGTTAAAAGTAGTCGTAATTTGAAAAATTTAAAGAACCTCAGAACTGCGGTCATTTTGAGTAATAAGACTACAATGTTAGGGCTCCCAGAAGCAGTCCTTTTTAGAGGTTTTAAGTGTTCTTTTGTCAGACTTTTTTATTGCATTTTCCACTAGTGGTTGCTGCACTGGTGTGTCCAAGATTTACTTTACCATGCGCACCACTAATCCTCAAGTCCTTCATGACGCTTTCAGTCACTTTGATCACCACTTGTTTCAGTTCTTACAACACCTAGTTACAGGGGATGGTCCTGGGTTTTGTCCTCTTCAGCGACGGATAGCTACACTACCTGTTTAGGATGGAGGTTTGGGTGTTTACACTATGGCTGTTTCAAGTCAGTATTGCTATCTCGCGTCTTGAGTCCAGACTCAGAACTTGCAGGGTACTATCTTAAGCTCTACAGACATTTCTGCACCCAGCCATCCATTTATGTTAGCCCTCACCAGGTATATGCAATCTTGTGGCCTTACTTCTTTTACTTTCAATATCAAAGACATTGCCCCACACCCTATGAAAACATGGGCAGTTCGTTACTTTGATGTTGTTAAGAGAGATTTGCCTACTAAGTTTGTGCTGTCTGCAAGAGATGCAGTTCTTTGACAGAGCAATAAGGTGGCTCATGCTATGGATTTTTTGAAGGAAATTCCTATCGCTGGGCTTAACCAAAATATTGGTCCGAAACAGTTTAGGGCTTTACTCCAATATCGTCTTGGTGTGCCTCTTTTTTCTGATGATAGTGTGTGCCCATGTTTTAGCCGTGCCGTGGATACATTTGGTGACCATGACATCCATTGTACGAATGAAGTCGGCCTTAAATTCAGACACGCTTTGGTTCGTGATGTGGTCATGGATATATGTAACAAAGCAGGTGTAGCTGCTAGAAAAGAGGCCTCTTTGGGATTTTTGGGGATGGAAATGGCTTAAAACCAGCTGACATTCTTGTATATAACTGGGAGAATGGTCAAGACACTTGTTTTGACGTCACAAGGATTTCTCCCTTTACGGGTGGTGGTGTTCATAGCTTTGTTCCGGGACGTGCTGTTTCTGCGACTATCAATCGCAAGCGCGCCAAATACTTGGGCACATGCACATCTCATGGTTATAGTTTTGGGGTTTTAGCGTTTTCTACATTGGACGAACTAGGAGATGATTTTTTTGTTTTTTTTTGATCGGGGCGAGGAATTTTTAGCTAATTATGATGTTAATTGTAAGATAGGCAATTTTCTTTTTCATAGGGTACGTGTAGCTATCCAAAAAGGAGTTGGGGCGCAACTTGTTGCTAGGCTCCCAACCAACTATGTATATTAATTTTCTTTGTTAAATAGATAATTTTTTTTTTAAATTGAAATTAAAAAATATTAATTTATCGGTTAATTAATATCAGTAAAACTTACATACAAAGCTCTAGGTTGGCAACCTGGCGACAAGCTGGGCTCCAACTCCTCTTTGAATAGCAACACCTAATCTATAAAAAATGAACTTACCTACTCCACTACTAGCGTCATTGCTAAAGAGACAATTCTTCAGACGCTTGAAAAAAGCTAAAGTATCCTCACCAAGTTCGCCTAAGGTAGTAAAAGCCAGAACACCCAATCCATATCCATATGCAGCACACTTGTCCGAGTATTTGGTATGTTTACGTGAAACAGCACCAGAGATAGCCTTACCAGGGACAAAGGAGCGGACACCATCACCAGCGAAAGGAGAGACACCTGTAACATCCATACAAACATCTTTCCCATTCTCCCAGTTGAAAACGAGGATATCAGCGGGCTTAAGATCTTTGCCATCATCTGATCGAAGACCGAGAGGAACCTCCTTGTGCGTAGGCACATTGGCTTTGTAACAAATATCGAAGACAACATCACGAACAACGTCATGACGAAACTTATAACCTATGTCCTTGGCACAGTGAAGCGCATGATCTCCAAAAATGTCCATAGATTTGTTGCAACTTGGGCATAAACTATTGTCAGCAAACAGAGGAATACCAAGGCGATAACAAAGCACAACTCTAAATTGTCGAGGTCCAAGGCATTGATTAAGCCCACTAATGGGTACTGCCAACAGATAATCTTGGGCATGTTTAACACGGTTGCATTGCCATAATACGTAATCTCTTGCAGACATTAGAAATTGGTCTGGGATTTGCTTCTTGACTGCATCAAAATAAACTACTGCCAGGGAGTGCATGGAAGGGGGGGAAGAATCATTGACACAGTAAGTAGACGGTAATCCACATACCTGGGTAAAGGTCTGAAGAGCCAACTGATAAGTTGAACCTCTATCTGTTGAGAATAAATCACCAAGGATCACTTTCTGCACTGAAGTAGTCTGGCTCTGAGAAGCAAGAAAACAATAAGCACGAGTGTCAGCCATGGTATAAATACCAAGTCCACCATCCTTAATAGGCAAAGTGACTAATCTCTTCTGTAGAGGGCCAAAACCCGCACCATCTCCAGTAATTAGTAGCCTCAAATACTGATATAACTTGTCATCATAAAGATCAGTGGCAGGCTGGAGAGCAGCAGGATTGGTAGTTCGCATTGCAAAATAAAGTCTAGACACACCAGTACAGTTGCGAAGTAAGAGCATCTCACTTTGAGGATCCTTGAGTTTTTTGATCGCCTCCATTAAAAAAGAAATTAAAATTATATAAATAAGTATATTAATCAAGGGTAACAAAGTGGTTTACCTCCTAGCCTAGTTCAATTAATTCTTTTGTATGCCTCAGAATTTTTGAATATGCAGGGTTCACTTTTTGTGCTTAACTTTGGGCTTCCGCATTTCACAAATATCTTTCATGGGCCGCATGAAAGCCTCTAACATTTAAAGAAGTTTTGTCGAAACCAAAGAGATATCAATATCATTGTTGAACTAGCTTAAAGTCTTCTACTTTTCTGTATGACCTGTTTCACAAACTTAGAATGTTTGTTGTGCCACCACCATATGATGCATTTGGAACTTGGGAGGCTAGATATGTTCTTTCTTAGACACGATAAATGCTCACCTCTTTCTGTACTCCTCCTTATTCCGATTGATGAAAATCAATGACATAGAGAGAGAGAGTAGAGAGGATGAAACGCGGAATACACAGAGAGATTACATTGTGAAGAACTTGGCAATTTCATTAAAAGTTAACAATACCTTTATATAGGCAATACATGACGACTAGTCCTAAGTTACCAAGCGTTATGAGACCCTAATTATTAGGACACTACAACCCACGACAAAATCATGTTAAACAATCCTAAACACTAGGACGCACTAACACATTACTCACACGACTAACAAATGACCAAGTCGCAGTTAAAGTTGTCATGGAAGAGCTCATGAAGTGTGGTATTGCAGTTTGAGTTTAAGGGAGGATGTGGGAGTTTTATTTAAACTCAAACTTTGACTTGGTCATTTGTTAGTCGCGTGAGTAATGTGTTAGTGCGTCCTAGTATTTAGGGTTGTTTAACATGATTTAGTAATGGGTTGTAATGTCCTAATAATTAGGAGTCTGTTAACAGTTGGTAACTTAGTGCTAGTCGTCATGTATTTCCTATATAAAGGTATTGTTAACTTTTAATGAAATTGTGTGAAAATCAGCAAACACAATGTAGTCTCTCTATTCTAGTGTTTTCCGCGTTTCTTCCTCTCTGCTCTCTCTCTCTATACCTTGATTTTTATCATGGTATAAGAGCTAGGGTAGAGAGAGAGGGTACTAGAGTTAAAGAGAGGAGGAAAAAAAAAAGAGAAGAGATTGTTTTGTTAGATTTGTGAAGAAGAGTTGAAAATCAGATCCTGGTGTTCCGCTGTTGTTATTGATGGGAGATTTACCAACATCATTATCAAGAAGCTGAAGCTGATGAGATGAAGAAAGCTACGGTAGAGTTGCAGACTTGAATTCTCATAAGTGTTTGATGAAAATCCCGAGAAAGAAGCTTGTTTATTTTCTGAAGAATGCTCACAAGCTGTGGAGGTAATTCTATAAACAATGTAGGATTTGTTTGATTTGGTTTCTTGTTCTTTTTTGGCAAGCGGAGAAAAGAGAAGCTTCAGTTTGTTAAAGAATGGATGTGGTGATACATAAGTATCACAAAATTAACAACCTAAGTGTTAAGGTCTGTTGATGTGGGGTTGAGGTCTCCATGAAAGAAACCTAATGTAAAGCAGTTGAGCAAGCCGGGTGGTTTGTGCTGCGCTGGCATGAGATTACATCGGATCACAGTTGTGTTTATAGCATATTAGCGGAGATAATTGGTGTGGGTACAATCCATGTTAGGGTTGTTTGTGTATGTGAGTCTCCTTCGCAATTAACGTTTGCACGGTTGTTATTGTTTTTGTTGTTAATATTTTTCTTGAACGGTGTTGGTGAAAAGACCCATAGGTGTCAGAATTGCATTGTTACAGATCCGTGGTGGTTTGTGGGCGTGCAAGAGTTTGTGTACGTCATTGTTGAGTTCCCAGGAAGTTATTCCACGAACGTGGCACGAACAACTGCCCATGGCTTTTTGGGCCTATCGAACCACACTAAGAAGCTCGATTAGAGGTTCACTATATTCTCTCGTTTATGGTGTTGATGCCATTCTTCAAGCCGAAATCAAAATTCATTTAGCAAGGATTGCAACGGCCAGTGGAGTACAATTGGATGAAGCCGAAGTGTCCAACTCGAGGATTGCTGAATTGGACATGCTCGAATCAAGGAGAGCTAAAGTGGAGAAATATGTGGAGGCTTATAGAAAAAGGATCTCCGGGGCATACAACAAAATGGTAAGACCTTGAACATTCCAAGTAGGAGATTTGGTATTAAAAACAACAAAGCACATTCAACAAGACATGTCTGCTCCCAAGTTTTCTCCAAACTCTTGGTATTGCAATATGTCTCGCTTGTATAGGCACAAGTGACACCAGGAGTAACAGTAAAGCAATTTAATTGAGTATTTACCATTCGAGGTGTTGAAGAATGCTTAGTATGATGTTCAGAATCTATGTGTGAGTAGGTTCGGTTTCTGCATTAAGTAGGCATTTAGTATGTTTATCAATGGAGTTTAAGACTCGGGGTGAAGCCAGTAGTAACAGTCAATCAAATTCAATCAGATGCTCGAAGTGTATAAGAATGACGTGATGTAGTTGAGAAAGGGCAACAATTTCTAGCAGTGGTTCAAGATGTGAGATTAGCCGTGGAGGTTCCAATTTAAGCAAGAGATATGATATGATATGTCTGGGAAGTCATAGAGACCTACAAGTGTAGTAGGTTGGCCGCGAGTAAAGCGAAGTTATCATATGAAATGTCGGGGAATTCATACGATACCTACGAGAGTACGTAGTAGGTAGGTATGTTAAGGAAATCAGCGCGAGTTATGCAGGGAAGGCATAAGTAACATCTCTGCTAGTGAAGGAAAGTTTTCATGGAAGAGATCATGAAGTGTGGTATTGCAGTTTGAGTTTAAGGGAGGATGTTGGAGTTTTATTTAAACTCAAACTGCGACTTGGTCATTTGTTAGTCGTGTGAGTAATGTGTTAGTGCGTCCCTAGTGTTTAGGGTTGTTTAACATGATTTAGTCGTGGGTTGTAATGTCCTAATAATTAGAGTTAAAAGTGCAACGTGCACCTTAGTGGAGTTTCAGTAGGATTGTTTCTGTTTGGTTTTGTAGCCTATAAAGGCATGTTTTACTATTAATGAAAAAGTGTGAAAATCAGCAAACACAATGTAGTCTCTCTATTCTAGTGTTTTCCGCGTTTCTTCCTCTCTGCTCTCTCTCTATACCTTGATTTTCATCACCGATATGGCAAAGACATTGTTGTATACAGTAAAACTTCGATAAATTAATAGTGTTGGGATCGATGAAAATTATTATTTTAGCGAAGTTATTAATTTATCGAGTTAAAATTTAGCTTACACAAGCCTAGTTGGGACCTGAAAATTTTATTATTTTAGCGAAGTAATTAATTTAACGAGGATTAATTTTATAATTTGAGTGGAAATTGATGGCCTCACATTGAAAGTTAGGCCAAAAGCTTGAATTCTATAGCTCCTGGCCCCCTACCAATAAGAATAGAGGGTTTCGATATTTTTTTGTTGTGCGGTGGGTGATAAAGACTTACTATCATATTACGTAAAAACCCTAACCATCTCATTCTTTTCTTACGTCTATCTTTTCTTTTCCTGCCTCTCTAGCTATCTCCTGTCTTCCGATACTTTGTATGTTTCTTCTTCGTATTTTCTAACGGTAAGTCTAATTGAAACTCTTCTATCTCTTATTAACGGAGTTCTGATTATATTATTGATCTATTTAAATGCGGTTTTATGGTTTAGTTCGGATCTGTTGATGCTATTAGCAATCTATTGAGCCCATTTGGTTGGGTTGTATGTCGCTTTTTTGTAGTCATGATCGGTAAGGTTTTATGATATATTATATCTTATCAATAATGCTTGATTCTGTATGAAGAGCAACATACTTAAGCTACCAAATTTATATTAAAACAGAAAGATTGCAGAACCTAATTTGTTTTACTGTTTCAAGATACCCATTCAGTCATTGTTGTTTGCCATTGGATTTGAGTCAACAGGTTGCATCTTCCATTTTAAGAGAACAATTATAACCATCATGTATGCTTCACGGATATAGAAGTTTCTCGCACCAAACTGAAATTTTTAGTCGAGAAAAAACCGGTGTTGACAATTAGGAAACACATTACTCACACGACTAACAAATGACCAAGTCGCAGTTAAAGTTGTCATGGAAGAGCTCATGAAGTGTGGTATTGCAGTTTGAGTTTAAGGGAGGATGTGGGAGTTTTATTTAAACTCAAACTTTGACTTGGTCATTTGTTAGTCGCGTGAGTAATGTGTTAGTGCGTCCTAGTATTTAGGGTTGTTTAACATGATTTAGTAATGGGTTGTAATGTCCTAATAATTAGGAGTCTGTTAACAGTTGGTAACTTAGTGCTAGTCGTCATGTATTTCCTATATAAAGGTACTGTTAACTTTTAATGAAATTGTGTGAAAATCAGCAAACACAATGTAGTCTCTCTATTCTAGTATTTTCCGCGTTTCTTCCTCTCTGCTCTCTCTCTATACCTTGATTTTTATCATGGTATAAGAGCTAGGGTAGAGAGAGAGGGTACTAGAGTTAAAGAGAGGAGGAAAAAAAAAGAGAAGAGATTGTTTTGTTAGATTTGTGAAGAAGAGTTGAAAATCAGATCCTGGTGTTCCGCTGTTGTTATTGATGGGAGATTTACCAACATCATTATCAAGAAGCTGAAGCTGATGAGATGAAGAGAGCTACGGTAGAGTTGCAGACTTGAATTCTCATAAGTGTTTGATGAAAATCCCGAGAAAGAAGCTTGTTTATTTTCTGAAGAATGCTCACAAGCTGTGGAGGTAATTCTATAAACAATGTAGGATTTGTTTGATTTGGTTTCTTCTTCTTTTTTGGCAAGCGGAGAAAAGAAAAGCTTCAGTTTGTTAAAGAATGGATGTGGTGATACATAAGTATCACAAAATTAACAACCTAAGTGTTAAGGTCTGTTGATGTGGGGTTGAGGACTCCATGAAATAAACCTAATGTAAAGCAGTTGAGCAAGCCGGGTGGTTTGTGCTGCGCTGGCATGAGATTACTTCGAATCACAGTTGTGTTTATAGCATATTAGCGGAGATAATTGGTGTGGGTACAATCCATGTTAGGGTTGTTTGTGTATGTGAGTCTCCTTCGCAGTTAACGTTTGCGCGGTTGTTATTGTTTTTGTTGTTAATATTTTTCTTGAACGGTGTTGGTGAAAAGACCCATAGGTGTCAGAATTGCATTGTTACAGATCCGTGGTGGTTTGTGGGCGTGCAAGAGTTTGTGTACGTCATTGTTGAGTTCCCAGGAAATTATTTGCTTAGGAAGCTGTTCATAACCTATAAGTAAATTGGGTTTGGTTTTAGTGTTGAGGGGGCATATGATTGGTATTTCTATATGTCTCGCTTGTATAGGCACAAGTGACACCAGGAGTAACAATAAAGCAATTTAATTGAGTATTTACCATTCGAGGTGATGAAGAATGCTTAGTATGATGTTTAGAATCTATGTGTGAGTTGGTTCGGATTCTGCATTAAGTAGGCATTTAGTATGTTTATCAATGGAGTTTAAGACTCAGGGTGAAGCCAGCAGTAACAGTCAAGCAAATTCAATCAGATGCTCGAAGTGTATAAGAATGACGTGATGTAGTTGAGAAAGGGCAACAATTTCTAGCAGTGGTTCAAGATGTGAGATTAGCCGTGGAGGTTCCAATTTCAGCAAGAGATATGATATGATATGTCTGGGAAGTCATAGATACCTACAAGTGTAGTAGGTTGGCCGCGAGTAAAGCGAAGTTATCATATGACATGTCGGGGAATTCATACGATACCTACGAGAGTACGTAGTAGGTAGGTATGTTAAGGAAATCAGCGCGAGTTATGCAGGGAAGGCATAAGTAACATCTCTGCTAGTGAAGGAAAGTTGTCATGGAAGAGCTCATGAAGTGTGGTATTGCAGTTTGAGTTTAAGGGAGGATGTTGGAGTTTTATTTAAACTCAAACTGCGACTTGGTCATTTGTTAGTCGTGTGAGTAATGTGTTAGTGCGTCCTAGTGTTTAGGGTTGTTTAACATGATTTAGTCGTGGGTTGTAATGTCCTAATAATTAAGAGTTAAAAGTGCAATGTGCACCTTAGTGGAGTTTCAGTAGGATTGTTTCTGTTTGGTTTTGTAGCCTATAAAGGCATGTTTTACTATTAATGAAAAAGTGTGAAAATTAGCAAACACAATGTAATCTCTCTATTCTAGTGTTTTCCGCGTTTCTTCCTCTCTGCTCTTTCTCTATACCTTGATTTTCATCACCGATATGGCAAAGACATTGTTGTATACAGTAAAACTTCGATAAATTAATAGTGTTGGAACCGATGAAAATTATTATTTTAGCGAAGTTATTAATTTATCGAGTTAAAATTTAGCTTACACAAGCCTAGTTGGGACTTGAAAATTTTATTATTTTAGCGAAGTAATTAATTTAACGAGGATTAATTTTATAATTTGAGTGGAAATTGCTGGCCTCACATTGAAAGTTCGGCCAAAAGCTTGAATTCTAGAGCTCCTGGCCCCCTACCAATAAAAATAGAGGGTTTCGATATTTTTTTGTTGTGCAGTGGGTGATAAAGACTTACTATCATATTACGTAAAAACCCTAACCATCTCATTCTTTTCTTACGTCTATCTTTTCTTTTCCTGCCTCTCTAGCTATCTCCTGTCTTCCGAAACTTTGTATGTTTCTTCTTCGTATTTTCTAACGGTAAGTCTAATTGAAACTCTTCTATCTCTGATTAACGGAGTTCTTATTATATTATTGATCTATTTAAATGCGGTTTTATGGTTTAGTTCGGATCTGTTGATGCTATTAGCAATCTATTGAGCCCATTTGGTTGGGTTGTATGTCGCTTTTTTGTAGTCATGATCGGTAAGGTTTTATGATATATTATATCTTATCAATAATGCTTGATTATGTATGAAGAGCAACATACTTAAGCTACCAAATTTATATTAAAACAGAAAGATTGCAGAACCTAATTTGTTTTACTGTTTCAAGATACCCATTCAGTCATTGTTGTTTGCCATTGGATATGAGTCAACAGGTTGCATCTTCCATTTTAAGAGAACAATTATAACCATCATGTATGCTTCACGGATATAGAGTTTCTCGCACCAAACTGAAATTTTTAGTCGAGAAAAAACCGGTGTTGAGAATTAGGAAACATTTTGTACAAAGTTGAACCTACTATTGTTGCAATGTGCATCAATACATTAAAATTATATAGGCAAGAAGCTATAAATGTTATAATACGACAAGGATTCGCATAATATTGAAGGTTGTGTCGCATCTACAGCTTTTGCAAATATGTCACCATTTTCTTGCTCTGAAATTAACAAAACATTTATTGGTAAAAACTGTACAAATAATTTAGATAGGACTCGGTTCTTTTAAACCTGGGTGATTTATACCCATTTTCATTTTGCCAAGGATATAGCAGTTGTAAGTTTTCTTGCATTGTAAGATGCTAGCATACTAAAACTGGGAGCTATGATTAGCATATATATTTTTTACAGTGATTAGTTAGTTTGTTTTTTTATTTTTATATTTAGTTTGTGTGCTGGATTGCTTTCGTCACCTATCTGATTTCTGTGATGTCTTAAAATTTGGTTTTTGTGCTTATCAAATTGGCATATTGATATTTGACAAGGTTCCAGGATGTGCATCCATGAATAAGCACTTAAGCAGTCGGGGGCGAAAAGGTTCGATATGAAAGTCATAAAGAAACTAAAAAGATGAATAGCTGGGCCATTAATGTATCGTCTAGGATTATAGTATCTACATACCAATTATTAAATTTTTATATATCGTCTAGGATTATAGTATCTACATATCGTCTAGGATTTTATACGTCTGTTTGTTTGATTTGTTAAATTGGTTTTGTAGGTTGGCGAATTGAAGGAATTGTATTTTTTAGTGGTTAGGTTTTGTAAATCATTTGGTTAAGCTCAAAGATGATTCTGTAATCCTCGAAAACAAGAGCTTATTAGGAATCTATTGGTATATTGCACACCTGTATACTTATTATGTGTTGTAGCTTTTGAAGTTGTGAGGTTTTTATAGTATGCCCAACTGGTTCATGGCCAAGACATAGTAATGGATTGAGCTTTTATTGTTTTTGTGCTTCGCAGCTTTTTTACTTGCTTTTGATTCTATACGCAGGAATTAGTGGGTGCAAACCACAAAAGCTCCTGTTCATTTCATGCAGAAGTTCATGGGTTCAGATTAATGGGTGCAAACCCCTGCAAGATCGTACGTGACATTCAATATCCTGATCCGACAGAGATTACTAATCAGGTTACTCTTTAACAAAGAAACTTTAGTCTAAAATGGTGCACATTTAGTTTGTAGCTAATGAGATTTTTTGGTATAGGTAAGAAAAAGTGCAATCTGCATGCTGCCGTGAATATTTACTCGACTGTGTTCTAAAAAGTGTGCAAATCCAGAATTCTCTTCAAGTGTGTGTTAATCTTAAGTTTGGTGGTTTAGTGCCAGTAAGCTAAGGTTATATCTACTTAATCTTTTGCATCCGTTGAGACTTACTTTCTGATTCATGCTTTCATTTCATTTTTGTCCGTCTAAATTTGGGGATTTAAAAAAAAAAAAATATGGAATATCAAATTTTGATATAATTGGTACTTAAGTCCAAAAATAGGGAATAAAGAGTCTCTGGTCGGTCTAGAATTCATGACCTTGATTAAGCTTAAGAGGGAAGCTAGAGGTTACACATGTTCCATCTCTTCTCTTATTCATTTGCTCCTTTTGTCAATGATTCAATTTGGTATGTGACATGCTATATAGATGGTCTTTTATTCATGCTTTCTTTTTGACCTGAATTATTATGTTATTGACATGTCTCACTTGCCTCCTTTAGAATGACAACAATCGTTAATTTTCCTTTTGTGATCACTGGCATATGAAATTGGGCATCAGCAAAAGCCTATCCTTCTTTCAAGGTTTGAACCATTTCATCACTTTCTTTCGGTTTCAAAGAACAAATTTACTATATCGCATTAACATATAATGTATGTCGTCTTTTTCTCGATCTATTTCATTATTTTCTTTCGGTTTCAAAAAGAAAATTTACTCCATTGTATTAATGTATATGTCTTTAAAGTGAAAAAATAGTCTATACAAGGCACTTTAGGCGAAAATACCAAGTTCTATGATGCAGGGGCATAATATGTCACATTAGAGTTTCTCTATTTAGGAATACGTTCGCTAGTTTATCTCTTAAGAAAGGGCGTTTGTGTCCGTTAGTGTAGGGTTTTCTCTGTTTAGGTTTCCTTTACTAGTATAAATAGGTTATTAGCCCTTCTCTTAGAGGCAGACTTTATTATTGTTTTTACGAAAATAATCTTTTGATTATCAATGAGTAATTTGGCTTCTAGCCCTAGACTCAATTTATCAACGTCTTGTTGATTTTCTATCGTTCTATTCTTCAAGTTTTCTGTCTATAGGTTAGTTTATGCCCTATGTTGCTAGTCTAACTACATCATTCTACTAAGAAACTTGCTTCATTTATGTATTTTTGGTTAAAGAAAGAGCAAACCTTTTGTTTAGTATCAGGTGAACTATATGCACCATGGATGAGTCGTCTTGGTTAACTAGATAAACCTTCATTTTGGGATGATCCAAAGTAAGCACGGTTTTCTTTAATACTTTTCTGCCTAGGTGCATGAATGCCTCAACATGCCTTATATTGAGCTTGCAGGTGAAATCATCTTTTTGATTCATCTTACTATAAAATCAGTAATTCAAGAGTGATTTGAACATGAACAGAGAGTACTCACCGAGTTTCTCCAATTTATGTTTACATGAAGTTATGTTATCAGATTTATAATGCCGCACTTATATAGTTATATAGTCCCTAAATGTTGCACTCATCTCTTGGTACGTAGAAAAGCAGTCATACAGTGTATATATATTTTTTACATCGACCGTAAGAAAATTATTTGTGAAATTTAAGTTTATTTCGATTGTCAGTATGAGTACAATGATTGGCTTGATGCAGAGAGTGTGCCAGCCATGGAGGAGCAGAGAAAACGAAGAATGAGAAGATAATGTGTTCAATGTGCAGGATCATGAAGACTTTAGCCAGTACTTACGAGCGTTGATTAGCAAAATGCATCCCCTTCAATATATTACTCTACTCGGGGTTCTCTTTTAATTTCACTTAAAAAAAGCATTTAAGATTTGCTTTCCTTTTGACATTTAATTTGTTGATCAGGTTAATATGATTTTTGTGATACACTAAAGAGGTATGAAATAGTATAAGATTCTTAGCTCAACCTCATCATAAATGTTTATCCTTTTACTCTAGCTACTTTCTCATGAAGTTTTAACACGTAAAACAAAAGTTTAAAGTTTTTGGTGTATTGGTGTATTGGCGGTTGATATTTTTCATGGGCTAAACAGGTGTATTTGATTTTGGTATATTTTCCTCTGCTGGAGCTTGAATTGTTTTTTTTTTCCGTTGTTTTCTTTTTTGTTGAGAAAGTTCTCTTTTTGAGCAAATCCCTGTAGGACCTATGGTCTTTGTTGTTATATCGACTCTTCAGATAACAAAAACACCACTAAAAAGATAAGTTGTATTTTGGATGAGTCAGTTTGGGAGCAGCAGGTTATGAGTAATTACAGATTTTATTTCATATTTGCAGACCTGTTAGGCTCATATCATAACACAATGTTTACAGCATACGGGTGTATCCATGGGACATGTATCAATGGCGTAATAAATGGGGTCAACCATTTAGAGCTCATGCAAAGCACGGGCGAACAACTAGTTTTACTATAATAAATTATGGGTATCGAGAGACGGATCATCGATTAAGCAAACAAATCAAACACAAATAAAGAGACAACAATTAACGTGGTTCGGCACTAACGCATACGTCCACTGACAGAACCCCGTAGGGTGAATTAGATTGATCTCCAGATGTACTGGGATAATTTACATTTACATGATGAATCCTATTTATAGGATTATTGAACAACCAGTAAACCTAGAGTAACAAATTATCTTAACTAGCTAGGTAAACTAAACTTATCCAGCTATTACAGGGTTTACTAGCTAGACTACATAATCTTCTACACGACTTGGTCTTGTAAATAACTTCTTCACACGACTGTTGAATGCACGTAAGCGAACTGACCACCTCGATCACCTCGGTGGCTAATATATGTGTCATATATTCCAACACCCCCCTCAAGTTGGACACGGAGAGAATTGAAGTGTACAACTTGAATAACTTTCGGCAGTGAGAACTTTGAATCCTGAACAGGCGAATTATTGTTAACCTACGCCGGCTTGAACTTTGGTAAACCATGTAACAAGAGCATCAAATGGTCTTCAAAACTGTAGAAGATACACGGAATGGTGGTTGCGAAACGAACTTGATTGGATCTTCTGGTTGCTTGTGGACTTGATTGGATACTGATATGTTGGTTTGTTCATTTTAAACAAACAGAGATAAGGCATACAAAAAATTTGTATAGTCTTATATAATAAATCGTCCGTACTGAGAAATATAAGGACGTCAAAGTTTTCAACAGAACTTTGGAAATATTATCGGAAGGAATGATCATTCGTCAAAGTTACAAACAAATGACGACATACTTTCACACGAAGTAAAAATATTTCAAAGAAGAAACATTGATTGCTATACTCAGAGTATATGTGAAACGAGAAAACAATGTTGAATTGATTTCAACTGAAAAAAAAATCAATTTAAGAAACTTTGTGGAAACACCAGCAATAAAACATGATATATTCATGTTGATAAAAAATGATTAAAGCTGTGTTGGAAAGAGAAGAATCATTAGAGATGATTCTGAGAATTATCTTGGATAAAATCAGAGTCGATGAATGTCGACCCAAGAACAAAGAAATTACGTTGATCACAAATTACACTCAACATATGAGAGGCCATGGAATAAACTTGGCCTTGAATACTAACAGAAACAGTTGTTGATATAAAAACGCCATCTTTGCGATCACCAGAGGATCTTAATACAGGAATCTTATACGACCTCCTGTTTGTTGGATTGTGGTATAGAACATATATGGAGTAACCACTGCAAGGGCTATAGATGAGGAGCATTGCTGATCTGTGGTGGAACACCATGAATAAAAAGAGAAAAGCAATTTTTATTGCGAGTTTGCAATACAGAAAAAAAAATAACAATATCAATCTATGATAGTTCAACGTATTAGCTTGTGAAGAACCCAAAATTAAAATGATACTGACGAGTTTAAAATGCGAAACTAAAATAAATGGAGAGAATATTGTTGTAACAGAATGATGTTACACAATATGAAGAGAGAATATATTTTCTGTATATATTCGGAAATAAAGATGGAAATGATGGAAAACATTTCCAAATAATGTTGATGACCAGAGTTTGGAAAGAATATATATTTAGTTGCATAGTAAAAGGATGAAGATCAACTAAAATATTCGAGGAATATACGCTCTTAAAATCGGAGCAAGATGTGAATAATAAGATCTGGAAAAAGATCTATAAAAAAAATATTTGATCATCATCTAGAAGAGTTTTCGTGAGTGAAAACTGATTCCAAAAGATTTTGAGGAAGACCCATATGAATGGCGTCGAACTTGATAAATAAACCCCTAAGATATGGGTTAAGAGCAGGAAAGAAAATAACTGCTGACCCGTTCAAATATAGCAGTTTGTAAAAGATGCGATACAAAATCTTTTGCTCAGAAAGATCTTTATTCCATTAACCAAAGACCTTGTGATATAAGCCGACTGTTGACCGAGCAACTGGTTTCTAGTGTGAAAAGTATCACCAAAAATTTTTATGAAGAGTTATTTGATGATAACTCTGATGGAGAACATAATGATCATTCATTGAGAAAAATATAGATAACTGTGAAGATTTATCCGTACAAAAATCGGTGAAAATGATAAAAAAAAACATAGAGAGCGGAAGGATTTGAGCGGATCTCCCCGCTCTGATACCATACTACATTATGGGTATCGAGAGACGGATCATTGATTAAGCAAACAAATCAAACACAAATAAAGAGACAACAATTAACGTGGTTCTGCACTAACGTCTACGTCCACTGACAGAACCCTGTAGGGTGAATTAGATTGATCTCCAGATGTACTGGGATAATTTACATTTACATGATGAATCCTATTTATAGGATTATTGAACAACCAGTAAACCTAGAGTAAAAAATTATCTTGACTAGGTAAACTAAACTTATCCAGCTATTACAGGGTTTACTAGCTAGACTACATAATCTTCTACACTACTTGGTCTTGTAAATAACTTCTTCACACGACTGTTGAATGCACGTAAGCGAACTGACCACCTCGATCACCTCGGTGGCTAATATATGTGTCATATATTCCAACACCCCCCTCAAGTTGGACACGGAGAGAATTGAAGTGTACAACTTGAATAACTTTCGGTAGTGAGAACTTTGAATCCTGAACAGGCGAATTATTGTTAACCTACGCTGGTTTGAACTTTGGTAAACCATGTAACAGGAGCAGTAAATGGTCTTCAAAACTGTAGAAGATACACGGAATGGTGGTTGCGAAACGAACTTGATTGGATCTTCTGATTGCTTGTGGACTTGATTGGATATTGATATGTTGGTTTGTTCATTTTAAACAAACAAAGATAAGGCATACAAAAAATTTGTATAGTCTTATATAATAAATCGTCCGTACTGAGAAATATAAGGACATCAAAGTTTTCAATAGAACTTTGGAAATATTATCGGAAGGAATGATCATTCGTCAAAGTTACAAACAAACGACGACATACTTTCACACGAAGTAAAAATATTTCAGAGAAGAAACATTGATTGCTATACTCAGAGTATATGTGAAACGAGAAAACAATGTTGAATTGATTTTAATTGAAAAAAAAATCAGTTTAAGAAACTTTGTGGAAACACCAGCAATAAAACATGATGTATTCATGTTGATAAAAAATGATTAAATCTGTGTTGGAAAGAGAAGAATCATTAGAGATGATTCTGAGAATTAGCTTGGATAAAATCAGAATCGATGAATGTCGACCCAAGAACAAAGAAATTACGTTGATCAAAACTTACACTCAACATATGAGAGGCCATGGAATAAACTTGGCCTTGAATACTAACAGAAACAGTTGTTGATATAAAAACGCCATCTTTGCGATCACCAGAGGATCTTAATGCAGGAATCTTATACGGCCTCCTGTTTGTTGGATTGTGGTATAGAACATATATGGAGTAACCACTGCAAGGGCTATAGATGAGGACCATTGCTGATCTGTGGTGGAACACCATGAATAAAAAGAGAAAAGCAATTTTTATTGCGAGTTTGCAATACAGAAAAAAAATAACAATATCAATCTATGATAGTTCAACGTATTAGCTTGTGAAGAACCCCAAATTAAAATGATATTGACGAGTTTAAAATGCGAAACCAAAAGAAATGGAGAGAATATTGTTGTAACAGAATGATGTTACACAATATGAAGAGAGAATATATTTTCTGTACATATTCGGAAATAAAGATGGAAATGATGGAAAACATTTCCAAATAATGTTGATTACCAGAGTTTGGCAAGAATATATATTTAGTTGCATAGTAAAAGTATGAAGATCAACTAAAATATTCGAGGAATATACGCTCTTAAAATCGGAGCAAGATGTGAATAATAAGATCTGGATAAAGATCTATAAAAAAAATATTTGATCATCATCTAGAAGAGTTTTCGTGAGTGAAAACTGATTCCAAAAGATTTTGAGGAAGACCCATATGAATGGCGCCGAACTTGATAAATAAACCCCTAAGATATGGGTCAAGAAAGGAAAGAAAATAACTGCTGACCCGTTCAAATATAGCAGTTTGTAAAAGATGCGATACAAAATCTTTTGCTCAGAAAGATCTTTATTCCATTAACCAAAGATCTTGTGATATAAGCCGACTGTTGACCGAGCAACTGGTTTCTGGTGTGGAAAGTATCACCAAAAAAATTTATGAAGAGTTATTTGATGATAACTCTGATGGAGAACATAATGATCATCCATTGAGAAAAATATAGATAACTGTGAAGATTTATCCGTACAAAAATCGGTGAAAATGATAAAAAAAACATAGAGAGCGGAAGCATTTGAGCGGATCTCCCCGCTCTGATACCATAATAAATTATGGGTATCGAGAGACGGATCATCGATTAAGCAAACAAATCAAACACAAATAAAGAGACAACAATTAACGTGGTTCGGCACTAACGCCTACGTCCACTGACAGAACCCTGTAGGGTGAATTAGATTGATCTCCAGATGTACTGGGATAATTTACATTTACATGATGAATCCTATTTATAGGATTATTGAACAACCAGTAAACCTAGAGTAACAAATTATCTTGACTAGGTAAACTAAACTTATCCAGCTATTACAGGGTTTACTAGCTAGACTACATAATCTTCTACACGACTTGGTCTTGTAAATAACTTCTTCACACGACTGTTGAATGCACGTACGCGAACTGACCACCTCGATCACCTCGGTGGCTAATATATGTGTCATATATTCCAACATACTGGTAAGTGGTAAACAAACTTGGAAGAGGCCAACAACACGGAAACTATAAATATTATCTCGGGATTCATTTTTCAGATTCCGACACATGCAAGGACTGGACTCACGGGCAAGGATTCTATAAATATTATCTTGAAACTATAACCTGATCATGTACACCAATTATTGTAAACTATATAACTCTCACTTCTGTAGGAGTGAGCATTAACAGGAGATCTTCAACTTTATTGAAAGAACTAAGAACTTCTGTAGTTATTTTAAATTCAAATCAGAGAGAAGCAAATCGAGTTCAGCATGTAGGATCAGAATATCGCAATACCAAGACCCTTGCGAAATCTATAAATGACACTTTGCGAAAATGTCGCAGATGGATAATATAAATGACGCAATGGATGACGACAGCTTGAACACGAGAAAGATGTGAAGACCTAGCGAGATTTAGGAGTGTTGCGAGATTTAATATTTGTACACTCGCGAAAATGTCGCAAGTCAGATCCAAAAATAAAGGAAAGCTTAGCTGTCATCCACTATGTAATATCCTATATAAAGAGCCGAATAGGCTTAAGAGAGGGGAGATCTTTTTCGAGTGTTGGGCAAGTTATTAAGAGAGAGAAAGTTTAGAGCGATTGTAAATTCTTTAGCTTATTTCCTTTCCATCTTGTAACATTTGTGAGTTTTAATCAATAAAGAATATAATTGTTCATCTTAAAATGACTTGATTGTGTGAATTCTTGTGAGGGGTGTAGTGTGGGATTTCCTGCTACTACATATGGCGCCAGAAACATGGACTGATTGAAGATTGACATTGTGATTTGAAATAATTTGGAATAATAGGGAAGGAATTTCATATAATTCATTAAGATTGAAAAATGGCTAGAAGAAGACATGCATCAAAACAACCAACAACTATTAGAAGGAGTAGGAGACTTGCTGGAGAAAGGAGAGACGAGATGGGGGAATCTTCAAGAATGAATACAAGGAACAATAGAGAAAATCAAATTCAACC
This sequence comes from Papaver armeniacum, assembly GCA_023531295.1. Lineage (NCBI taxonomy): Eukaryota > Viridiplantae > Streptophyta > Magnoliopsida > Ranunculales > Papaveraceae > Papaver > Papaver armeniacum. The sequence goes on from JAJJWW010005865.1 coordinate 172,724, forward strand.
GACAATTCAACGTACACCACCAATACAAAATAGAGCTGTGGATTATGACAGAGTGAGTGTACATACTTGGCGGTCAGATTCTGTAGATAAAATGGGAGAAGAGCAGCAATTAGGAGGCAATGGACAAGAGGAGAGAGACCAATAAGTAATTGGAGGAATAATTCATGAAAATGAAGAGATTGCAGCATTAGAGGCATTGAGGCAAACAATACATGAAGAAAGGCGGTTAGAAGCAGAAGAACGTGCGAATTTAACAAGGCAAAATCATGAATTGAGGATGGAAAATATGAGATTACAAAATAGAAGGTCAAGAGGCACTACAAGATCAAGTTCAAGATCAGTTAGAGAAGAAATAAGACAAAATTTGCCTATAGAAAATGCTAATGAAGAAACTCGAGAGGGAATACAAAATCCAGGCAAAGAACGTCGCGAAGGAAGAGAAATATTGGAAGATCGTTATATTCAGCGTGCTGAAATTCTTCAAAACGGGCAAAATGATAGAATTCAAGGAAATAGACACCGTCAGGGGAGAAATAATCAAGATGGCGAAGAAAATCAGGAAGAAGGAAGGAGAATATTACATGGGAGAGAAATACAAAGAAATGAACGAGCAATTGAGGATGAAATTGAAAGACACTATACTGAACAAACACATTTAGCTCGCGAGAGAGAAAGACTAAGAGCAGAAGTGGAAGAACAAGAGCTACAAGAGGCAATTCGACAGAATAACCATGATAATCGAGAAAGGAGGCGTGAGCGAAATCGCAATAATGCTAATATCAATGAAGAATATGATAGAGTACAAAGGAGAACTGAAAGGCGGCAAAGAGGAGAAAATGAGAGATATAACGGTGTGCGAATTAATAAAAGAAGTGAAAGAGAAGATCGCAGAGAAAGACGAGAGGAAAATGATGAACAAGAAAGTCAAAACATAGATGAACGCAGGAGAAGAGAGGCGGAGTTGAAAAGACCAATGGATCCAAATTCTGGTATAAATGAACAAATTTTGAGAGAGTTAAAGGAAATGAGAGGAATGATAAATAATAAAAGAGGAGGAGGTAAGAGACAATTGGATGAAGCCATAGAGGAAGCTGCGAAAACTCCATTCACACAAGAAGTACAATTAGGAGGAATACCCCCAAAATGCAATTTACTGCGTTAACCAAAGCATTTTTGATGGAACAACTTGTGCGATCCAACACATCAAAGCTTATGTGAGATGTATGCTACAATGGGAGAACCATGATGCAATATTATGCAAGTATTTCGCATCAAGTTTAACAGGAGAGGCGTTAAAATGGTTTGAAGGTTTGCCAAAGAATACTATAACATCTTTCAACCACTTGCAAGCTATATTTTTAGGAGCATATATAAGTAACAATTCCTCGCGACCTGGAATTGAAGATGTATTTGGGCTGAAGCAAAGGGTTGGCGAAAGTTTGAAGCACCTAACTGTGAGATGGAAGACAATGTGTAGTGATATGGCTGGTCGTGTGGACGAAAGATATCTCATTCTATCATTCATCAATGCTATGTTCGCAACCAACCTGTTATACATTCAAATTTTCAGAATAAAAATACAATCACAATGACTGAGTTGCGAGAACTTCAGGAGGAATATATTGCTCTTGAGGAAAAGCAAAATGAGATGGAATCATACCCCATTGCGAACACAAGTTCAAGAGCAGCGAATGCAAGCTTGTTACCCAAGTTAATAAATACAGTGGCGAGCACCTCGCAAGGGAAACAAGAGAGGATAATGGGAGATAGTCAGCAAAAGCTAGTAGCTATGGGGAGCCGTGATCAAGAAGAATTCGAGAGAGAGAGAAACTTCTATAGCCGTGGTGGAAATAACAAAATCCAAAGACTTGATCAGCCACAAGAAACTTATGGAGGTCATCAGCCACAAGAAACTTATGGAGGTCATCAGCCGCAAGGAACTTATGGAGGTCAGAGGCAAAACTATCACAGAGGACAGCGAAGTCATAAGATAATATGTGAAGAAATCAAAATGCCACCTTTGAATGCTAGTGTGGATAAGATATGGGAAGCTATAATCCTAATGGAAAACATACCCGCACCATGGAACATGGGGAGTGAACCACCTCCAAGCTACAGAAGTAATGAATTTTGCTCTTATCATCATTTCCATGGACATACAACAAATGACTGCAGAAATATAAAGAGAATCATTCTCAGGATGATAGATTAGGGAAAATTAAATCACTTTCTAATAGGACAAACGCAAACTCAAGCATTACCACCTCCTCCAGATATTCACAAGCCAAACACAGCAAAAGAAAGAGAAACATTTGTGATTGAAGTTGGCGCAAAGGCAAAGAATCTGTTTTATAACTCTATCGTACACTCATACAAGACGATTGAAGATTTTCACGATAACACTCTCAGCAGGGTTTTCGCAAGAGATGCCGATGATAGAGAAATAATGAACATTGCGAAGACATCGCCACTGGAAGAATGGCAAAAGCAACTATCTCTTTTACCGCAGAAGAAGTACATGAGGGTGGAGAAATGCACGACAACCCATTGGTGGTAAAGTTGGAGATCAACCCAAAAACTAGCGAAGATGAAGATGATGAAGCTGAGAATTCATGGGCAATCAACAGAATTTTGATCGATACTTGGAAGTTCCGTGAATATTCTTTTTTATCATACTTATAAAACTATGGGAGGGAAAGATGAAGATCTAATACCTTCAACGTACAAAATCTATGGTTTTAACGGTACTGCAAATAAGCCAAAAGGAAAAGTTCATATGCGAATTCCACTGAAAGGATTATCTTCTGAAATTTTATTCTGTGTAGTTGATGTGGAATCACCATACATCGCATTGATTGGACGACCTTGGTTACATGAGATCTTAGGTGTGGCATCGACTTTCCATCAATGTATCAAGTTCTCTCATCCCACTGGTGTTGGCATCATAAAGGGAGATTGGGTTGAAGGAAAGAAGTGTTATGAAATTGATATAGAATCTTGCGAAGAAAGAGCTGTGAAGAAGAAGAATTGGAAACACAACATCAAAGAAAAACAAAGAGGTGAAAGATTAATGGTAGATGTAATAGAACAGAGAGAGGAAGAAATGCTGCGAAACCAATATATGATGAAGATAGGAAGTGGCGAAGGCTTCGCAACAGACAAGAAAATGACAGGAAAATTAAAAAATACAGAGGCAGAAAGTAGCAAAAATAAGAGACTTAAAGAATGAATGTACTTGTTAACTGTCGAAGAAGAAATTGGGAGGAGAAAGAAAAATGTATGATGGGTTTGATCTTAAAAAAAAAGAAAAAGAAAGAATAGCAAAGATGAGGTTGCGAAAGGAAGTTGATATGCAGAAGAAGAGAATATATTTTATGAAATATAAAGATGTGATTGCGAAATTACAAAAGAATTTATATGTAAGAATCAACAAAAAGAATCAACAAATTAATCGACAGGCGAACCAACTATGGCGTACACCTAGTTCGCGAAATCAAAATTTCGTAAGAGGCAAATATAAGACCTAAAGTGCGTCATAGAAGGGGTACCTATTGCATGGCTCGGGGAAAAGGTTACACGAGTTGCCCCGGAACCCGAGTCATGGAGAATTTGGGGTCAATAAAGCCCATCCAGGGGAGATACCTTGGATTTTCAATCTAAGATTATGACTTAGATTGGACGAAATATAAAGGGTCTCTTCTTCTAAGGAGTCGAGATACAATTCTTATAAGATCTTGGATTTTCAACATTTGACCAAGGCGCCGAAGTACACAGTTGAGCCAAGAGTGCCTGGGGCATTTGAAGTGTCTCGGCCATTCTTGGAAAGTCGTGGATTATGCTGCACTCGGCCCGAAGAAAACTCCACTTAGGGTGCAATCTCGTAACCATAAGCCCTATAGGCAAAAGGGATAAGAGGCTGCGAAAACAACTGGTTGTTGTCAAGACCGGATGGGAGGAGCTAGCCTTGTATGGCAGAAGTACGTCTCCTTGAAGGGGAAACCAGGGGGAAGATAAGGGCGGCACCCTCCATTAGGGAGCTGATAAGTGTCTTAAGATGCAAATGTCATGAGGCTTTATTTCCGCAAGGAAATTTAGGCTTGTCATATTTGTGCGACAATCTTGAAGAGGCAATAATACAAAAGATAAAGATAAGACGAGATCAATGGGTCAGTACATGAAAATGTAAGGACGTCCTGCGATTTCGTCGCAAGACGGCAATGTCATGGGGCTTTATATTCGCAAGAATTTTTAGGCCTGTCATATTGTCGCAACAAAAATATCCTGTAGAGGCAACAATACTAAAGAAATGATAAGGCAAGATCAATGGGTCATTACATGAAAGTGTAAAGACGTCCTGCGATTTTGTCGCAATGACAAGGGGTGGCACAGTAAGACCTTTAACTAGGAAGGCAAAATAAGACCACATAAGAGAAAAAGAAAAAAGGAAATCTTGGAAGAAACCAAGGTTTCCTTACTTGCGAAAATTCAGCAGTAACAGATGTGAGATTGAGGCATGAACACATATCACTATTCGAAAGTAACTTGCTTAATCTCTCATTTGAAAGCAAATAACAGAGGCAAGTATGGGAATGTATAGAATAAAAACATGTTATTTGTCTTCATATGATAGATTTACGCGCTCATAAAATGAAAGGTTGATAATACACTGATTAACTGTATTGCAAAAAAAAAAAAAAAAGAATTGTTCTTTTAGCATGTGCAGAAAGGAACAACAAAAGTAGAGCTTGTATTTGAAGATCCAAGAAATTCGCAGCACAAGATTACAAAAATAGAAGATTAAAAGAATGAATGTACAAATATTACAAAAAGAGAAAGAAGAAAAAAGAATTATTTCTTGTTTGATTCTTCTTCTTCATTTTCTTCATCTTCATCAGATCCTTCTACTTCTTCATCTTCATCAAATTCCTCTTCTTCGCTAGCTTCGCTGTCGGATATATCCAAAGAAGGCACATTCTTAGGGATTTCATCAAGGAGGCAAGGGTATGAAAGAATGAGGAATGCTGTTGTCATCGCAGACCATCTTAATAGTCTGATTGCGAAAAAGAGTAGCATCATTCTTGAAATTCGCAACTGTAATTTGTAGTTGCCTCTTCAATCTAGAATATTTGTCATTTCGAGAAGAAAGATCCTTTGCGAGTTGCTCCTTCTCAGATTCAAGTTCTTCAATTCTTTTGCGAAATCTCTCTTCAGCCTCTGCGAACATATGACAATGAATCATCAACTTAATGACAACTTCATAAAAAACAAACAATTAAATAAAGAAGAATGATCAACAACCTTCTTTGTCAGAAATCATATCCCTAATCAAGGCCGTATGCTCAGCTTGAAGACTAAAGTTAACACCTAAATTATTTCTGGCATCATCTAGAACCTTCGCAGCCCAAGCGAATTCATCGTCATTGTTTATGAGAAGAAGGGAGCGAATTTGATTCTCTCTTTCGCTAAGAATAGCATTTTCGCGGATGGATTCATCCCGTTCAATTTGAACTTCAAGAAGAGTTTTTTGGAATTTCGCTAATGCTTGAGCACCTTGACTAGTAATGCGATCTTTGTCATATATGAGATCACTGATTTTCTTCCTTAAAGTATTAATTTTCTCTTTAGAACTAAGATATAGACGTTTAAATTGGTTGGCTAAGCCTAAACTAGATCTATGATCAATTTCTAAGAGGCGAAATTTGGATTGAAGTTCGTTTAGAGGAAAAGATTTAATCTTATTATTTGAAAAACTATTCAAAGAATCGTTGAGGTGATCAAGGAGGGCATTGTTATCCATAGGATCGGGGAATGAGTGAAGAAGAATGGCTTCATCAGAAAGGTTATAAACGTCTGCGAAAATGGTAAGTCAGATAAGGGAAGATAATGAGAGAACAAAACAAAGGAAAAGAGAAAAGTCTCATACCATAAAGTTGTTGGTTGGCACTTTGAAGACTAGAAATCTTATTCTTCTGAGTGGAAGAATCAGCTTCTAATTGCTTGGTTTTCTCGCGAAGAGTAGCAACTTCAATTTCGAATTCTTCATTTCTCTTGCGAAGAACAGCAGCTTCAGCCTCCAATTCTTCATTTTTCTTGCGAAATTGAAAATTCTTCTTTTCGAGAATACTGCGCCTTTTCTCAAGATCCGAGGCAACATCAAAGGAAGCTCTCCCGGACTATAAAGGAAAGCCAAAAAACTATCAAGATATAACTTAAAATTGAAATTATGAAGAAATAAGGGAACAAAGACGTACCAAGACACCAAACGCATTTAGGAAGCTGGGAGTCACTGATCTGGAGACCCCATGAAGAGAATCATCACCCTCTAGTAAAGGAGCATCACAGATATTCGCGAGAGATTCTCACGTACTAGAAAGACGATCATCTCCAATTCCTTGCATGGAGTCAGAGAAGATGCTAGACAGTTGCGCCATAGAAGATTCAGTTGGAGGATTCTCCTTTGCGAGAGAAATATCAATATCATCATTATCTTCATCAGAGCTTTCATTTGGATTGAGGGTTCGAAGGAGAAGGGGAATGAATCTTTCGTTTCTTAGAAGGTGGAGCAGTAGACTTCTCTCTGCGAAGAGAACCTTTACCTTTACCTTTGGTCTTCGCAACCTTAGGATTTTCTTCTTCTCCAACAACTTCAACACCAACCTTCGCACACGAATGAAGATAAGAAACAGAGGCAACAATATTGTTAAAAATAATAAAGAAAAGTATTTCTTACTTCATCCGTGATCGAACGGAGTCTTTGCTAGGGTACTTGCCTTAGCATTTCTTTTGTAACTCTTCCTCAACTTGATAATCTGGAAATTTCGCAAGATTAATAGGTATAAAAAGGAGTGAATATTACAAATTGAGCGAAATTTAAGAAGCATACCTCTTTTGATTTCTCAGGCCAATTAAAAACCCAAGGTTGATAATTGGCGAGATTCGCAGGGAGAACATTTGAACCTGAAATATAAGGTCCATTCAAAAGTAGCGGAAAGACGCACCATTTGTCGTCTTTGGAATGACGAGGAACATTGTTTTTTCCAGAATGCCAATCGATATCCTGCATAAGTATTTTATCGCTGGGAAAATTTTCTCTTCTCTTCAAACGTGCACCCCAGCGAGTTCTATCGTTCTTCATGTTTATTATTTCATAGTTTTCGAAGAAACTCTCTACTGAATACTTCTCAGCGAATATCTCTAAGTCCTCAAATTTAGGATCTCTGACTTCTTTGGGATAAAGAGATCCCTTACCAGCACCACGGTTGGCGAACTCAAGCATTAAGCGGATACAATCCCCGCTCAATTGGTAGATGGCTCGCGAGAATTTCGCATGAGCAAGAATTTCATAAAATAAGGGAAGATTAGGGTCATAGAGAGGAATGAGAAGACCAGCAAGAATCTGACCTAGCGAAATTATGATTTTTTGATCATCACAATGATGATCAGCAAACAGTTTGGCAGAGAGAATGAATTTAGATTCTTGATTGGGAATAGTGGATAATATAAAACCTTTCTCTTGCAAATCTTTTTGAACTTGTTCCAAAAGATTTTCATATCTGCGACCAACTGGAGGCATCTTTCAGAGTATGTGAATGAAGAGAAGATTGAAGATCAAAAGAAGTAAAAAGAAGAAGATTTACGGTGATGTGAAGCGGAAGTTACGGAGAGATGAAGAAGAGAAATTGTGGAGAAAACAAGAAGGAGAGTAAAAAAAGAAGAAGAGAGGAGTAAAAGAGATATATATATAGAGAGAAGGATTCTCGAAAAGGCAAACACATTTAATGCGAAGAGTAGACATGAACGGTTGAGAAATGACGGTTGAAAAAGACGTGTCAAGAGATGGATGGAAGAAGAGATACGTGTAATAAATTTTGTGTAAAAGTACGGAATCATGTCAAAACAGATAAGTATGAAAGAATGAACAGTTGCGGCATTTTGAAAATATTAGTTCTCATGACATTCTCTCCTTCGCAGAGAAGACATGAGAAGAGGCAAGATGTAGGATCAGAATATCACAATACCAAGACCCTTGCGAAATCTATAAACGACACATTGCGAAAATGTCGCAGATGGATAATATAAATGACGCAATGGATGGATGACATGACTTGAACACGAGAAAGATGTGAAGACCTAGCGAGATTTAGGAGTGTTGCGAGATTTAATATTTGTACACTCGCGAGAATGTCGCAAGTCAGATCCGAAAATAAAGGACAGCTTAGCTGTCATCCACTATGTAATATCCTATATAAAGAGCCGAATAGGCTTAAGAGAGGGGAGATCTTTTTCAGGTGTTGGGCAAGTTATTAAGAGAGAGAAAGTTTAGAGCAATTGTAAATTCTTTAGCTTATTTCCTTTCCATCTTGTAACATTTGTGAGTTTTAATCAATAAAGAATATAATTGTTCATCTTAAAATGACTTGATTGTGTGAATTCTTGTGAGGGGAGTAGTGTAGGATTTCCTGCTACTACACAACAACTAGAGAGCAGCAGGTAGAGTTAATTTACACATCTTACCAACGCTGCTGGCGGCGACAACGCAAATTGTGATAATAATAATTAAGAAAAAAAGCTGCGCCGCAGCCGGTACAAGAGAAAAACCCACATTGATGTTCAGTTTTAGTAGTAAAATACTAGTAATTAAAATGTAGAAAGGCACACCGCTGAATATCCTTTAACCAAAAAACTAAAACACCCTCTAACCATAGTTTTCTCAACGCCTTTCACACTGATGTGAAAGGAAAAGATCAACGCAAAAGGGTAACCGGTAACGTCCTCAAGTGCACGTACCATACCGTTGTTGTTATAAAACTCATAAAATTAGTCAAATGCAGTGAGAATATTCTTTCCGGATAACTTATGAATTGCTAAAGAAAGAAAGAACAGCTTGATCATCCAAGATATTTCTCAAAAATAGATGTGAACACAGGCAATCAGAATACAGGCAATCTATATTCACCACCAGGTAGATTATTTGTATCATGTATGTACATCAAGTGATATCATCAGTACTATGGGTTGCATTAACTAATTGCAAAAGATATAAATTATTCACGACGACGTGCTTGAGTTGCATAAGTACTCTTAATGTCCACAACCACAAAGAACGATTGACAATGCATATTATTGGCAATAAAATATAAAAAATGATATTAAATACTTTGATATGTTGAAAAGAAGCGAGTATATCATCCGCTATAGCCCTTATCTATGTGGTAGTTTTATTAATGTAATCTTGCAATGTTGAACACGCTGAAGCCGTCAAATGCATGTAGACTAGAGATTTGGTAAACAACCTTAGGCTCCGAGTGAGGATGAGACAAATTAATATGTGAAAGGACAAATAGTCCCACATCGCTATAATACGCTTAATTAACTTAAATAAATATAATATGGAAGGGCCGCTCCATTAATTGAAAAGAGATAAGGCATTGCTATGTAAGTCAAAACTCAAAATTGCCATTTCACTAATGTACAGTAGTAAAATCGAACAAGGTGATGATAATAATGATATGAGTTAAAAACTCGTTTGATATAGATGGTGAGGTTACATATTAAGAAACACGCTAAATTTTTAACGGAATATATTGCTCAGTAAGACGAGCGTATGAAAGAAATCAACTTCTAATTAATTTGAGTATGAGTACCGTAACTTTAACAACGTCAACAAGCGTTCAAAGTCAAAAGGCAAATGAGATTCGCAAACATAATAATATCAATATGTGTTATAAAATCTGACATAATATTGTCAAGGATATATGGCTGGAGATGCATATGCAATGCAAAGCTGTGATTAAGAGTTATAACAACTAATGAAAGGAAATATTAAGCTTTAAAAACAAATATACTAGTTGACATAGAAAACGGAGTAAGAAGCTTTAAAAAACATTAAGAGAAGTATAGTTGACATAAAAGGGATCTTTACGGGGTATATGCTTTTCAAATGATCTCTATATAATGGAGCTCTCCTTGCATTTGAAATTACAGCCTTCTTTCTTTCCTTCCATTTCATTCACCAACAACAACCTCTCTTTTTTATCCCTCCCTAGAACTTGAAAGAGATAAAGAAAAGTTGGAGCAGTCATGGTGAAGGAACAACTAGAAGTGCTTAAAGCACTTGATATAGCGAAAACACAACTTTACCATTTCACAGCAATTGTGATTGCTGGTATGGGTTTCTTTACAGATGCTTATGATCTTTTTTGCATCTCCCTTGTCACCAAACTACTCGGTAGGATTTACTACACTGTGCCAGGATCAGCTAAACCTGGTAGTTTACCGCCAAATGTTGCTGCAGCCGTTAATGGTGTCGCTCTGGTCGGCACACTTGCTGGTCAGCTCTTCTTTGGATGGCTGGGTGATCGCATGGGAAGAAAGCGTGTGTACGGCCTTACCCTACTTATCATGGTCACCTGTTCAATAGCGTCTGGTCTCTCCCTGGGTAACCAGCCAAAAGCTGTCATGGCTACACTATGTTTCTTCCGTTTTTGGCTTGGATTTGGAATTGGTGGTGACTACCCACTTTCTGCAACTATCATGTCTGAGTACGCCAACAAGAAAACTCGTGGTGCTTTTATCGCTGCTGTCTTCGCTATGCAAGGAACAGGAATTCTAGCTGGTGGAATTGTTGCTATTATAGTTTCTTCGATATTTGATAAACAATTTCCTGCTCCAGCTTATCAAGTTGATGCCAAGGCTTCCCTTCCGGTAGAGGTTGACTACATCTGGCGTATAATTGTGATTTTCGGTGCAATTCCTGCTGCTTTGACCTACTACTGGCGTATGAAGATGCCTGAAACTGCTCGTTACACTGCTCTTGTAGAGAAAAATGCGGAAAGGGCAGCTGCCGATATGTCTAAGGTTTTAAACAAGGAGATTAAAGCCGAAACAGAAATGGTAGAAAGAATGACGACGGATGAGAGCAATTCATTCGGTTTATTTTCAATGAAATTTCTTAAACGACACGGCCTTCCCTTACTTGGAACCACAAGTACTTGGTTCTTGCTGGACATAGCATTTTACAGTCAAAACTTGTTCCAGAAGGATATTTTTACTGCAATTGGGTGGATTCCACCGTCTCAAACGATGAGTGCTAGTGAAGAAGTTTTCAAGATTGCGAGGGCACAAACATTAATCGCTCTATGTAGTACTGTTCCTGGGTATTGGTTTACAGTGGCTTTCATTGATATTATGGGGCGGTGGGCAATTCAAATGATGGGTTTCTTCTTTATGACAGTCTTCATGTTTGCTATCGCATTTCCTTACAACTACTGGAGTAAAAAAGAGAACAGGATCGGATTCGTTATTATGTATGCATTAACTTTCTTTTTTGCAAACTTTGGACCCAACAGTACAACCTTCATCGTGCCAGCTGAGATATTCCCAGCTAGGTTGCGTTCGACATGTCATGGTATATCAGCGGCTGCAGGGAAAGCTGGAGCAATTATTGGTGCATTTGGTTTCTTGTATGCGGCACAGAATCAAGATCCAAAAAAGACTGATCATGGATATCCTGCTGGTATTGGTGTTAAGAACTCCTTGATCGTGCTTGGAGTTATCAACTTCATAGGCATGTTGTTTACATTCCTGGTACCGGAACCAAATGGTAAATCTTTGGAGGAACTATCAGGAGAGAACGACGGAGATGTTGAAGAAGAAAAGGTATATCCCCAACAAGGAAACAATAGATCAGTGCCTGTCTGATCTGTTGGTTTTCAGACGAGAACTTAGTTGGTGATATGAGTGCGTGATTCTCAATTGTCCTTTGTCTGTGTGGAACTTTTAGACAAAGGATACTTCATTTGTAGAGAGTACATTTAATCGTACGTAATTTACCATTTCCATCTACATATTCTAATTTTGTTTATCAGATTGTTTAAAACTGCAAATGTAACTCTAATAAGATCAACAAATAGAAATACCATCCACTTCATTTCCTTCATTTGCTTCAACAAATGTAACTTGCCTCAGGCAAGTGCAAACATAGTGTCTAACACAAATATCTTCCATCCTGGTGCTTGTCGAAGCACATCATAGCTAGTATTCTAAGTTATTATAAAGTACTTGAGAAGTCCTGTGTCAAAACCGAAAAGATATCATCTGCTGAACTAGCTTAAAAGTCTTCTTCTTTTCTGTCTGATCTGGTTTCACTTAGAATCGTCGTTGTGCCACTGCCACCACCATATGATGCATTTAGGAAGGCTGGATGTGTTTTCTTTCATACATCTCGACCCTAAAGATATTAGACGGAATAAATGCTCACATTGCCTCGTTCTCTACTCCCTTTCATATATATATATATATATATATTATTTTCCTTTTCATTCCGATATGGCTCTGGGATGTCCAGGTAAACAAACTTGGAAGTGGCCGAAAACATTTTTAAGATTCCAGGACAAGCAACGCTAGACTCACTGTGCAGGGATTCTAATAACGTTTTTCCTTGGCTACAAGATGATTCCCCGAGACAACAAGGGCTCAAGACTTTGCTCCATAATTTAACGTATCATTATTGGGGGCGTTCTGTAATCGTCATGGGACCGTCGCTTTCAGTTGAAAATACTATTGTATTGGCAATTGGAATGAGGCAGTGTAATCAATAATGGGAGCACTCTTACGTATAGACCCACAAATTCTGGTTTCACATTTGGACAATGAAAAGGATGCCTACAGCGAAATTCACTAACTGTGGAGGCGTGAGAGATAACCGGAGATCGATCTTCAAATTTATTGAATAAACTAAAAAAATACTTGTAGTTGCTATACTACAATTGCCATTACAATAGAGAAAAAAAAATATTAATTAATTAAAAAAGCTGCCGGGCCGTACTAGAGAAAAATGCATGTCAACGTTTCAAAATTTGATTTTTTGCATGTCAACTGATCTTAATTAGTAACATCATCAAGTGCACGTACCCGACTGTTATAAAACTCATAAAATTAGTCAAAAGCAGTGAGAATATTCTTTACGGATAACTTATGAATTGCTAAAAAAAGAAAGAACAGATCATGTATTCAAGATATTTTTAGATAGATGTGAGCACAGGTAATCTTGGATGCCAACAGAATTCATGGCACCGTGCCATTATACGCTGTAAATCAAATGTACTATATTCACTAACTGGTAGATTGGTTTTATCATGTAGGCACATCAAGTGAGATCGTTTATTACTTATTTGTTTTCTCATTGGTCATATTCAGCGACAGTACCAGAATTGAAGGTCTAGATGGGCTAGAACACTACGATGAGCTAAGAAGTATAACTAATTTCTAGAGGATAAATGTGGAGACAATTTTGGAATGGAATATCACACAAGCAATGAGTATGCGAAGTGAAGACTATCTAATGTAAGCGAGGACTATCGCACATAGTATAATCAATGTGACGTACTGGATGATGTCAGCAAAGTCATGAGTATAGTGTGATGGACTATGCGAAGTATAAACTGTGCGAGAATGAGTAAGTGTATATGAGCGAATGTAACGCACAGTGATTCCGAAAATAGTGGATCTCTTAGATGTCATCCACTATGTAGGACCCTATATAAGGGGAAAGAGTTATCACACAGGGGATCTTTAGTATGTGTTAGATCACTTAAAGTCTCGTTTAGATATATTGGGATGTGGTTGTAGGATTTCCTGCAACTACATTTTTGGCGCTAGAAAACAGCTTTGGGTGATAAATCCTGTTAGTGAGTTTATCAAATCTTGGAAAGGTAGATCTGAAAATTTTGGAAAAAATATGGAAGAACAATAAAGAATCTATGGAGAAGGCAAGAATCGTAACAGTACAAGGAAGAGGTAGAAATATACAGTGTAATTCTATAATTAAAGCATCAATTTCCGATGCGGATTTTCAAGCATGAATAACAAGTAGAATTCACAAGCGAAATTGCGAAGGAAAGAAAATGGAAATGGTAGAAAAGGAGGCTCCATTAAAAGAATGGGAAAAGGTGGAGATCATGTTTGCAGCAGATGAAATTCCGGAAGAAAATTTAAGACGAACAGATCCATTGGTAATCACAGCCACAGCTGCGCGAGGAGAAAATAGTGTAATAAGGAAGAAATCGGAGGAATGGGCGGTTGATAGAACGTTGATAGATACATGAAGTGCAGTAGATATCTTATTTTATCGCACATTCAAAGCAATGGGGTACGATGATGCGGAGATGACACGTCCAGCTTATCATGTACATGGATTCAATAAAACAATTACAAAACCAAAAGGAGAGATTGAGGTGCGAATATTACTAGGAGAAATAGAAACGAAGATAACACTATGTGTAATTGATATAGAATCACCATATAACATGTTGTTGGGGAGACCATGGGTGCATGCGATAAAAGTTGTAGCGTCAACAGTTCATCAATGCATCAGATTCCCAATTCCAAGTGGAATAGGCGAAATTAAAGGAGATATTACGAGTGCGAAGATTTGCAATCAAAACAGAAAGAACAACATTAGATAAGATGCTAGCTTTTTGAAATTTTTGAGTTAACTGAGTCGACATTTGCTGGAGTTTTTTAATTCTTTCTTCCTTTGCGATGAAGTCTGCTATAGTTTTTTTTTTTTTTGTGAGCACAGGCACTGACGAAGCCAGACATTTTCTTAAATAGGGGCGAACTCATATAGTAAACTTCCGTGCATAATAACGAGTAAGCGGACGAAGGCCGTTCAATTTTTTTTTGACAATTTTATTTACTTTTTAGATTTTACTAAGTAAAAATGAAATCACAAAATATTTTAATTACATTTAACATAGAAAAATGTTTCAAAAAAAAATTAAACGTAGAAATTTAGATGAATTTTTATTTTTAAGTCACACATTTGATGCATTTTTATTAATTTGATATGAGTTTTATAGTATTGATCCCATTAAAAATGAAAATTCACTTCTATTTAGCATATTTGCCCCCGCAAGATCCGTAAATTACAAAAATGGTAAGCCATAGACTTATCATTGTCCACTGGAAATGATTAACAATGCATATTATTGTCAATCTTTCGAAGGAAAAAAAATAAAATGATTTTAATACTTTAACACGTTGAAAACAATCAAGTATATCGGCCATAGACTTATCATTGTCGTAGTTTGATTATAATCTTTCAGCGTTGAAGAAAATATAGTAATAGGTAACTCAAAACCCAAAAAATTAAAAAAGAGAAGCGGATCCATATGCATTGTTTTCTAAGGCTCTAAGTGAAAAGTAATTAAGAGTTCATTTTCTCGGTAAAATAAAATTATCATCGTGTTATATTTACTCTCACAGAAAATTAACACATTCAATAAGATATAATTTCACCATCTACCCAATTTGAGGACACGATTCCTCATTTAAAAAACTCCATCCTATTGGCTATGATAAATTAACCAAGTCAAAAGCTGAAGGAGGGTTAGGCACAAGGAAAATTGGCGAACATAAGAAAGCTCTACTCATGAAAAGAATATGGAGTCCTCATGAACAACCTGACTCCATCTATAGAAGTATCTGCAATGAGAAATATCTTAAACATCAACCAATTCTCCAAGGAATTGTTGCAGTTCCATCCTCATCCAGCCCACAATGGAGACCACTAGCATCTCTCGTTCCTAAAGTACAACAACTTATTTTTCATCGCATCGGAAACGGTCTAACAACCCCGATCCAAGCTGATTGGATTCCGAACTGCCCAATCATTGACCCGGCACAATGTCACCCAATCCAGATAGTGGCGGATATCATAGATCATATTTCTCATAATTGGATGCATGAATAAATAAGCAACCTACCAGCTATTGCAGCCCAAAGAATCATAAGCATCCATCTCCCCCAACACATCCCCCAATATAGAATCATCTGGTCACATTAAAAAAACGGAAAATACACTACTGCTTCTGGGTACAAATGTCTAACCCAAGAAGTTGGTCAAACTCATCAGAACCCCCTACCAGTTACCAAATTCTTGTGTACCATACTGTTCCCACCAAAAATTCAGCTTTTCTTGTGGAAAGCAATCAATGAAGGTCTGTCGACCTTCTCTATCCTACACCACATCCATCTTACCAACTCCAACCTATGCCCCCGATGTAATTCCGAATCAGAATCAGTGGCTCACTTGCTAATCCAATGTCCAATGACGACAACATCTTGGAACACCCATCTCTCTCGACTCTCAACCATTCCAAATTCAAACCAGAATTATACAATCGTGATAACTCCTCAAACAACCATCTCCCAACTCCTACAAGACTAGGGTTCAACTTCATTTATCACCACCAATCGGGAGGCATAAAAAAACGAAAACAATCTCAGTCGGATGGTCCTCTCCTCCCATGAACTGGATAAAGATCAACACATATGAGGCTACTAGGGGACACCCAGATTTGCAGTATAGGTTTCATTTGCGAGAGATCTCGGAGGCAAGAATGACAATGGATTTGGCCCAACCGCTAGGAATAACGATTGCATCAATTGCAAAAACTTGGGCTTTACTTGGCAACTAGAACAACCACGGAAAGGAAATAGCCAAAAGTTTTATTTGAAACAGTCTCAGAAAACCTTCTTCAGTTAGTTATATCTCCGGTTGCTCCGCCTTGGCATATATCTGATATGATCAATGAAATAAAGCAGAGAATGAGTCAGATTCCGCAAACAGCAATCCAGCACAACTATATGGAAGGAAATCAGGCAGCATATGGCATGGCCAATCACGCAACATATGGAAGTCAAACGGGAAATTTATCTACTAAAATCTGGGACCAGACAATCCCAAATTTTCTTAGTCAAATTACCCAGTATGACTCTATGGGTACTACATATCCACGTGTAATTGTAACCTAGTGTAGTGGGGCAAAACGATTTGCAGGTTTTTATGGAATTGAGGAGACGACCGTACGGAGGAGACTCCTTGAACCGAGCGAAATGTTCAACCTCACACAGATGCACTGCAAGAAGGGAGTGCTTTGAATTCGAGATATCAATCTGTAGTACTCCGGCCTAAACCAATACAATGGCCATTCCAGAGTAAATTCGGTCACATGAGAGGATGGGTCGATACGTAGGAGGGAAGCAAGAGAAATGTGTGGAATCAATGGTAATCGAAGATTTTAGGTGTGTTGTGAATTTTGAATATGATAAGTTACCGAAAGATTGAAGTTACTCAATTGATGAGTTGTTGAGCTCGTGTTGTCTGTAAGACTTGAGATTCTCGTTGTTCTTTCAATCATGATTCGGGACTTATTTATATTCTTTGAAACTATAGACACCATGATCCCATGAAGTGTGACAGTTGATGGAGTCAAGGAGTGGGGAAATGGAAATCGTGTTTGAAACCAGTTGCTCATCGTGCGGAGACTTGGTCGATTTCCATTCACTACTTTGTTAACTCCTTCAACTGATTGCACGACTTGCTCACATTCCATCGTGTGTTTGAACACACGTGCCATAGACCGCTTGAGAACAAAACCCTAGTTAATATCCCCATGTAACACGATTGATGTCTCGTGTGATTGTGGAGTCGCAAGGCGGCGTGTATTTAGTTAGTCGATTCTTCGACTTCATGACTTCATGGGACGATGAGTACTTGTTTTGTTGAGTCGAACGTGATTTGGAAATGTTCTGAGACTCGTGAATTGAACATGTCTGTTGATACAAAGACATGATGTGTGAATAAGTTGACATGAGCAAATATTGCTCATTCGATGAATTGTTGAATATTTATAGTTGAACCAATATTCCTTGGTTTGAGCAAATATTGCTCATCTGAGCAAATGTTGCTCATTCGATGAATTATTTGTAGTATGACCAAATAAGATACTGGTAATTGAACCGAGTATGATAAATAAAGTGTTGATCACGGGATCAACGTAAAATTATTAGCGTTTGAATCTGGAATTATGAACCTTGGACTCAAAACCCTAATTTGATCAATTGATGATTAACTGATGGTTTATTGAAAGTTAATCCACAGAGCTGAGGAGGGACCGGCTACATGGGATTATGGATCAACCATGTAGCGCCCAGATGCTCACATGAGCAAATATCAAGGTTTCCTGAAGATCAGTTGATTTAATGAAAGCTTGATTAAATGCTGGCTTAATCATTTTTTTTAAAAATAATGCTCATCTGAACCTTAGGTAATAAAACCTAATTAATTATGAAGAGGTGAGGGACCGACCAAGGGGTCATGAAATCGGCCCTAGGTGGTCACGGGATCGACTGACGATCATTCTATGAAAATCCAGAATTATTTGGAAGAGTTTTGGACCTAATACGTGCAATTGCGCAAATTAGGTCAAATGGTGTAAATAGGGGACCGGCTACTTGCGAGCCAAAATCCAGCCTTGGTCGGTCAAGGTAACATGCTCATGTCACTAAAGTGTTCGTATCTCAGTTCTGAAAATTTTTATATTTTCAGATGTGCATTTGAGCAATCATTTGAGAAAAAAATATGAAGAAATCAGGGTTTTTGATGAAACCGTCAAAACTTCACGAGATGAAGGAAAAATAATAAAAGGGTGAAGGAATCATGAGGTGTGGGACCGGTCATGGCCAAGGCATGTCCGGTCGGCCAAGGAGCTTGGTCCCACACGTTTTTTTTTCAATTTTTATAATACTTTCATGATTTTAGGGAAATATGATAAAATTAAGGAATTTGTTAAAACCAAGGAGTTTTTGTTGAAATCAAAGAGTTTCCATGAGATGAAGGAAACAAAATATTAATAATAATAAAATAAGGGCGTGTGGGACCGGCTTGATCATGGTTGGCCGGCTAGGGCCCGGTCCCGTGGGTTTTCCCTTATTTTATGTATTATTTCATGATTTGAAAGAATTTTCATAATTTTTGAAAGAATTTTCATAATTTGAAGGAAATATCATGAAATCAAGGAATTTCATAAAATCAAGGAAATTTAAAAATAATAATAATAGAATAAGGGGTTTGTGGGACCAACTAGGGCATGACCGGCCAGCTTGGGCCCGATCCCACAAGTTTCCTTAATTTTGTGTATTTTTGTGTATTTTCCCATAATTTGAAGGAAACATCATGAAATCAAGGAGTTTCATGGGATTAAGGAAACATGAAAAATATAATAATAATAAAATAGGGCGTGTGGGGCCAGCTAGGGCATGACCGGCCGGCCATGGCCCGGTCCCACGGGTTTCCCTAATTTTATGTTATTTTTCATGGGATCAAGGAAATATCATGAGATTAAGGAGTTTTTCATAAGATTATGGAAATAATAATAAAATAATGAGGAACCATGAGGTGTGGGTAAAGTAGGATCGAGGGCATGGCAGGTTGGCCAATAATCACGGCCCCATAATATTTTCCTTAATTTTATATTATTTCTTTGGTGTAAGGGAAACACCATGAAACTGAGGAGTTTCCTCAAAACAAAAGATATTTGTTCAAGTGAAAGGTTTTTCATGAACTCAAAGAAAATAATAAAAATATGATAAAAATATGAAACTGGCGTGGGATTGACCACGACACATTCGGTCGATCAGTAGGCCCATGCTCCCAGCGCCTTGGTCAATTTTTTTTAATTATTTATTATTTTTCCTTCATATTTTGTATAGGTTCATCGTCTCGTCGTATTTTGAAATACTTGTTCGTGCGGTGATTGTTAGTGCATCATCGTTGAGTACACTTACACCATTTTGGTCGAGGCTTACTCAAAGGTAGCTCAGATGCCCTTGTGTTGAATATTTATTACTAACCCATGGAATTCTGCTGGGAAGAACCATAAATTGAAGTAACGAAATATTATGAAAATATCGAATATTTTCCAGGGATTTGAATCTATTGATTTTGAAAATAATTAATTAATGGCTCTATACTAGTACGATCGTCTAGGAGCGTTAATTATTCGGGAGAATTGAGTGATATGAGCTTGTTGAAGCGTCATACTTCTTTCATATAGTCAGGGAAAACATTGTTACATCCTGAAGACGTTATTGCTCTATACTAGTAGGCATGCTGTCTAGGAGCCGTCTAATCTTTCGATTCTATATAGAGTAATTATTGAAATTGCTCAGTATTCATGAGATATGCCGTTGCCTCAGCTGAGAGACTACATATCTATATATACTCCGAGAGACAGTATTCTCAGTCATAGATTCTCATAGCATGATCTTTCATGCTTTCGATAAGAGACACGAGCCTCAATATTCATCTGATTACTGGATCAGGAATCCATATAAGTATGGGTTTACGATTTTAGCCTTTGTCGAAAATCCACCATCTACACCTAGTTCTTTATATAAATACATGCTTCAAAAAACAAAAAAAAAAAAATTTACCCAATTTGATATATGTGATATTTTTCACAAGAAGAAGAACATATATCATTGTCGTAGTTTGACCTAATTAATCATCCATAGCCTATATTTGGTTCAAACTCCTTCCTTGAACTGGGAATGGTCATCCACGCACCATCAAATGGTCCCACGACCACCAAGGCCGGTTACACACCTCTTGGTCAGTCCCTCCTATCTTCATGATTAGGTTCTACCACATATTTCCCAAGCAAGCACAATTTTAGTAATGATTAAACAATAATTAATCATCCTTTCACCAACTGCTATAAATGCTCAATCTAGCATCAAGAAACTACATGGTCGGTCCATCACTCATAGAGGCGGTCTCTCTCTCGTCATTTATTGATTCTCAGTCGATCATCCATTATATAATCAGGGTTCTGAACTGAATTGTCTGTCTAGCATAATTATGAACAAGTTATAACACCAATATTATAATATAGACCAGCAATCGATATTTTAAGTAATTAATATTCGGTTAATATTTTTAATTAATTATTTTATTTGGTCTTGCTACTAATTATTCATGGATCTAGCAATATTTGCTCATACTAGTAATACTTGCTCTGACCATCAGTGATACATCTGTCAAGTACCCTAATTACTTCAGCCAGGAATGGGTCACGGCCAACAAGGTTCAGAACAGCCATTTCTGGCAATATTGATTCAACTATCAATATTTAATTGCTCAGAGAAGTATTCCTCGTATTGATTCGGCTATCAATATTCGAGTTGCAGTTTTTCTCATGTTGATTCAGCTATCAATATTTGAGAACTTAATACTGATCCAGCTATTAGTATTTCATTGGTTCATCAACCAATATTTGGTTCGTCTGTTACCCATTATTTTAATATTATAACTCCTCGTCATTCGCCTGACTCATGACACATTGACCGAGAAAAGTCGTTTATGATCATTCAACAATGATTATTTTCATAAGTGCTCAGTGCACCTATATAATGGTTTATAATCGATCCATCAATCTCATAAAACCATCATTAATTCATTCGACTATCATTATTGCTTCAATTAGCATAATGATATGTCATGGTCATCAATGACCTAATTTAACATTCATGGTATGCAGAGCATGTGCTTTCTAAACATTTCCAAGCTTCATCCATCACAATCTTGAACTTCGTCTGTTCAGTTCAGAAGACTCATGATAGTCTTTGGTCAAAGATTGACCACTCACACATGAGACATCAATTCATGTCACATGGGGGGATATCACTAGGGTTTTGGTCTGGTGCCCTAAAACACGTGCGATTTGAGGTACATCCACGATGAGAGTTGTGGTAAGTCGTGCTGGCAGTTAAAGGATAAAATGGAAAGTGGATGGTTAATCAACCAAGTCATCCTTGCAATATGGAAGTGGTTTCGACACGATTTCCCACTTCCACAACTTTCCACTTCCTTCAATTGTCACCACTTACAGGAGATTGATGTGCTGCAATAAATAGGTTACGAAACCTATGCTTTGATAAGAATTGTTAGAGCACTGCTCGGTCGAACTCGCAAGCGTTGCTAGTTTAGTTGATCAAAACTATATCTTGATTTCTAGTCTACTTATAGCTATGTCTCGGATTAGGATAGAAGTGTGTAGTTGAGCTTTAGACTTCAAGATGTTCACCAATTGAAGAAGAAGATCTACTAAAGAGATTGGAGGAATTTCAACGAAAAAAGGTATGTGGAGACTAAAACTTATTTATCACTCAGAAGTCTATTCAATTTTATCTACTAATGAGACTATGTCTTATAGCTATATAGACTTTATGTTATATACATTTGAAATTTCGAGTCGAGTTTATCTCGTTTATATATTTCTTGAAATACAAGTTTAAAGCTTAGAATTAATGATTCTTCATCTACTTGACAACTTTAGTTGTAAACAATTCATTTGTTGGAAATTAAATATTAAGTCAAGATGATCATGTGAAAATTACCTTGAACATCTTACATGATCTGTGTGAGACAATCATTTGATGTTAACTCGGGATGTTTTTTCTTGATCAAATAATCATTTGAAAATTACTTGAAGCTAGTGGTATGCATAAGATTACCATTGTCGTTTTCTAAGGATGTTTCAAATCGATTAACGAGAATTTTAGAACTTGTATACCAATGTCTAGATACGGCACAGTATGCGTATACAGTATGCAAACTGTGAAGTGCTAGTTCAGGTCCGGAACTCTTGTTTGCGAACTGTGTTTGCGAACGAGCTTATCTGTGATAGGACCAGAACTGTGGTTTGCGGAAAAAAAAATTGCGAACAACAAGACTAGGCAAGGTCCGAAATGGTAGTTTGCGAATTCGATTTGCGAACTTAGTGGTTAGGTTCTAAAATCGGTAAGTATGACAACTCGTTCACTATTGATGGTAGAAAACGATTTACTGGTTTTTGAGGAAAAGTGGTGAGACGAGGGTCGATTCCTCAAACGAGAAAATTGCCTTAACTTTTTGCAAACAGATGCACTGCACGGGAGTGCTTTCAGTTCGAGAGATCAATCTGCAGGACTCTGGCCTAAACCAATACAATGGCCATTCCAGATTCAATTCGGTCACAAAGAGGGATGACGGTCGATCTGTAGGAGGGAAGCTGAGAAGTATGTATGAGATCAGTGATGATCAAAGGATTGTGAATGTGTTGTAGGTTTCTGCAAATTGATGAATTGTGGAGTTCGAATAAGTTTGAATTCTGCTCTATTGAGAGTGATTGTTCAGATGAGAATTCTTGTAATAATTCTCGTATCTCAAAGATCGTTTCAATCATTAATTCCAAGACTTATTTATATTGCAAGAATGTAGACACATTGATCTCCAGTTGTTGATGGTGGTTTTTAGCTTAGGGTTAAAATCGTAAAACCTTGCATCCGATGTGACGTCACTCTGCAAGGAAACAGAGCCACGTGTGCTAACCTCTCCACTGGCAAATTTATTGGGCCGCTCAATATACTTACATGAAATTTATCTAGATTGGCGAACCCCAGATGTTCTGTAAATTTCGGCGCCTCGCGCATATTCACTTAATATAAGTTCCTCTGAATGCCTTCTATGCTATGTTCTCCGGCTGAACTCTTAATGTTGATATGGCATGATGATTCGTGTTCACTCGCAGCAGAGTAGCACGAATATCCAAGTATCAAGAATAAGATCTCTGCATAAGGTATTCAATCAGAAAAGCATGCTACTCTCTGGCAATGAACTTAAAAGAGCTTTGTGTCGACACATAGAATTCAATCAACCTTACTAACTTGCATAAGTCAGGTTTTCACGCCTCGCGCAACATACTAGACCTTGCTTGTAAAAAAATTAAGCCTAGGCAAACTAGGTAGTTAATCCGCCATGGATTAGCAGGTGCAAAACCTCGCCCAGAATCAGAAAAAACAGGGAGCCGCAGTAGAAAAGGGAGGCGTTGCCTTGCCATTGGCCACGCCCCATCCTAAACCGGCCATATTTCCCTCGACCAATCAGGTCGCTTTAAATCCACCGCAGCAAGACCGGAAGTGGCCACGCCATGCCTGCCGGCCCCACTTCCCATCGACCAATCAGGTCGCCCTAAATGCGCCACACGCATTCCGAATGAAATCGGACCCATTTTTCTTACCGGCCCCCAATTCTTCCAAGGAGAATTCTTCAACGGCGCCTTGGCCACGCCAAGACATAATTCTTCCACGGCGCCTTGGCCACGCCAAGTCCTAATTCTTCCAAGGAGAATTTTTCCAACGGCGCCAAAACTTGGCCACGCCAAATCCTTCCAAGGGGCCAAGATTTGGCCACGCCAAATCTTTCCAACCATGCCAAATCCTTCAAAGGGGCCAAGATTTGGCCACGCCAAACCTTTCCAACCATGCTAAATCTTTCCAACGGCGCCAAACCCTAACTTTGGCCACGGAGCCAGTTTTTAGCTTTGGTCATACCGCAACGTCTCTGGCATACCACTATGTCGCGGCTACTCTCATGCCGCCATGCCATGGATACGCCACCGGCATGCCATTAGCATGTGGCCGATGCCACTTCACTATACAACAAGATGTGGCCATAATCAATGGCCATCCTTCTGCATGAGATGCAATCTCAACCATCCAAGTTCACCAACGAACCGATAAGCTCACAAGAAGTTTTAAGCGACTAGCCAAGATGAGCCTAGCATTACATGCTATTTACCTACGGCAAGCCTCTCAATTTTAACTTTCCACATGTAGAAAAGTGTTACATGTTTCCACGAAAATACTCGAGACATCAAAATATGTCACAAACTGGGGGATGATCATCAGGGTATTGGTCTGGCGGTTTATGGCGTGCGGCGTGCAATGCGCTCGTTACAAGAAAGTGTCATGAAGTAGGATAATTAGTGATGGTGAGAAGTAACGGTGTAAACAATTCACTTCCTTCATCATAGAAGAGTAATGACTAATGCTTACACGAATTCACTTCCTTCATCATGGAAGCATAACGTCTGGCAGTTACACGTTATTATTTTCTTCCACCACTCAATCGTTTCCACTTCCTACGAGAGTGGGCACGTTTCACTATGATCGGTATAAATAGGTTTCACCTATTTCCACCAAAAAATAGGTTTTGGTCGGCAACACACAATATCTAGAAATCACCTAGTAGCTTTCCATCCTGCTTACCAATTCTACTTTCTGATACAAGTCATAAGACGCCTACACTTCCAGAATCAACTATTCTGATCTCAACACTTTCTTCGTTTCCATCCCTAAGACCAACCCTTCTCCTTCACTTTGTGACTGAAGCAAGCCTGGAACGGCCATTTCTTGGTTTAGGCCAGGATTGTACAGATTGATCTCTCAAATCAACATTACTCCCGTGCAGTACATTGTTTAGGGTTTAGATTTGTTTCTCACCGACAAGCCCAAAATTACCAAAATCAGCAGAAACGATTTTCACCCATAAACAATTAGCGACCACAGTGGGATATTAATCTCTCGGTTACAATATCAATTTCCAATTCCAAATTTCATTTTTCAACCCCGATCTCAAGATGGTGGAACTCAGGTCCGGATCAGCAACAAACCCTGAGAACACTAGCGCTGAGATTACTCTTGGTATTCAAGTTTCTTCGAGTAGCATTAATATGCCACTGTCAACACCATCGGCGCGGAAAACGTCCCTTCAGGCGTTACACCTATAGTCACCAGAGCCAGAGCCGCTGCCGCCACCCCCCAACGTTTCTTCAAGTGTGACACCTCCAATAGTCACTAGAGTCGCTACTACTCCACCATCAGGACGAGAGACTGGAAGAGCCAGAAGAAGCCGATCTCCTCTTACCACTGTTGATTTGACGAAAATACAAAAGCTTCTCGTAAGGCTCAGACAGACATGGCTACAACTCAAAAAGAGATATTTATTTTCCTCAAGACACTAACGGAGCGCGGCTACCACAAGAGTCACGTCAACCCCAGATGGAACTGACAAGGAATAACCTTAACATCCGGCGCGGGCACTTCAGCCAGGACGCGTGTTTATAGATGAAGAGGCTCGTGTTGCTCTTGAACGCACAGTAGAAAGGAATCAGCAATCCAATTTCATCACACGAAAAGATCAGGAACGACTTCTCCGAAATCGGGGAAAAAAAATCAAGCAACTCTCCGAGTTCAGAGACCATCTTCCTGTCAGAGTCGCATGATTTCCGGGGACTTCGCCCACAAAATCGTGCAGTCTATGATGAAAAATTTATGTGAGATTCTGTATTTCTCCAAGGTGCAGCGTCAAGACATATTTGCAGCCCTCAACCGCACTACATCAGGAAAGCACCTGTTTCCAGCCAGGGAATTCATTCCCGAACCCCAACCTCTTCTGGAAAGAACGATTGATAAATGGAACTGGGGACTCCTAACCAGTGTTCACTTGAAGGATGTCGAGTTTGACGGCATGCTGATTGACGTGGCCTCCGACTTCAACATTGTAACCGTCAAGGCTCTGAGAGTTGTAAGGGAAAATCAAACAGAAGAAGCGTATTCTTTCCCATGAGGAGAAAAACATTACTTGCCGACCAGCACTATTTGTGACGTCTTCCCGTATGCCATATCGTATCAATTCGTTTTTCGAAGTCAAGGGTTAATGGCATCCTCACTGGAGTTCTATCAAGGAGCCGCTTTAACGTTTCACTCTAGAAGCCGCTTCAACATTCTCTCGGGAAGCCGCTCCGCTTCCAGAGCCAGAAGCCGCTCCGCTTCAACATTCTCTCGGGAATCCGCTCCGCTTCCAGAGCTAGAAGCCAATTTGCTTCAACATTCTCTCGGGAAGTCGCTCCGCTTCCAGAGCCAGAAGCCACTCTGCTTCAACATTCTCTCGGGAAGCCGCTCTGCTTCCAGAGCTAGAAGATGATCCGCTTCGACATTCTCTCTAGAAGCCGCTCCGCTTCAATGTTTCGCTCTGGAAACCGCTTCAACATTCTCTCGGGAAGCCGCTCCGCTTCCAGAGCCAGAAGCCACTTCAACATTCTCTCGGGAAGCCGCTCCTCTTCCAGATCCAGAAGTCGCTCCGCTTCAATGTTTCTCTCTGGGTAAACCGCTTCGACATTCTCTCGGGAAGCCTCTCCTCTTCCACAGCTAGAAGCCGCTTCAACATTCTCTCGGGAAGCCGCTCCGCTTCCAGAGCCAGAAGTCGCTCCACTTCAATATTTCGCTCTGGAAACCGCTTCAACATTCTCTCCAGAAGTCGCCACACTCCTCCCTGTCAAGGATCATGATCACAGCCAGCCAAGGATCGCAGTTGTGGCCACTTTTTGATCCATCTCGCTAAACCTCATGGTCGTGGACAGTTTACTCGCTTACGCATCCAACCGATCCCTTTGCTTCCATGGACTCCCATGCAATTCCAGCCAACCTATTTTGGTTCCCACGCGATGTAGTCTCCTCTAATCACATCTGCCGCCAAGAACTATTGATGCTCGTTTGTCGATACCATCCAAAGCTTCACTATAGCAACAACCGCTACAAGGGTAATATGTATTTCTCCATTTTTTAGTTTCACATGGAAGAAGTAATAGAGCCACCGCACGGATGCAAGATAGTGATATCCTTATCATGGTCAACTCACCGACCATACAGGATATAAACATGTAAACCACACTTGGGGATCGAGGCTCTACACGGGATCCCTTCTTGTCAAATCTCGGAAGACACGGTCAACCCAAAAGTCATAGCCACGACAAGTTCATCCACCCTTCAAAGGCGTAGCGTAAGGATATCATCATCACCTCTGTCTCCAGAAGGCGCCGCAACACTTTACGAGGCCGCAGCGGATCCCAAGCCTACTCGGAGAAAGAAACTTTAATAACCAAAGAGAAGTGCGGCTGGGGACCTGCTCATCACGGTCCATCCACGACAACAATAAAGCATTCATGAGATAACTCCGTAGACGCTGGTGAAACATTTTTCTTGAAGAGACGAGGGAGCCACGATTAACGACATGACTCTCTCACTTCTACTTCTTCGTTATCCGAATATTTCATCCATGTGATATTCTAAGCATCCCAAACATCACATACAAGAGAGTATGATAATATTCTATCAAATCCCATAGGCGTGGATTCAAGGCGATGCAATTAAAGTAGGCTACACCTGGGGACTGAAGCCTCCTTCATTTTTAGAAGATTAAACGCAGTCACCACCTTACCAGTGAATGCAGCCGAAGCACATGTTCCACAAGAAAATAGGCTCATGGTAATTACACACGGGGCTACTGAGAATGGGATGCCTTCATCTGCTCTCATCCAAAGTTATTTCCGATTTCAACATCATCACTTTCGAAGTTTTGCGAGCCGCAAGAATTTCTCAACATGAAGCCGTACACGTGCGTCAAAGACCCCAAAAGCACGCCATTGAGATACATTTACATATCCGGCCACACCATCGGATCTAACGGAAGTATAACTGGGGACTGCTCACCGTACTCCATGCAATAGTCCAAGATTCAAAGGATGTCGTTTGGAATGAAGTCCTTGAGGACTTGATAGCGGCACATCGGCAACGGAACATCTCTAAACTCATCTACTTCACCCAATGGCTGCGGAAGATTTCGACCATACAAGCATCCACATCATATCATCATCGCAATCAAAAGTCTAGGTACCAAATAACCTAAAGTCAAGGATGAACCAAAAACGCAACCACAATCTCCAAGATTAGCCCTGATATTATTTCATCCATCCATCCCAAGAGTGCAATGGAGTTTGGTAAATTTTTAAATCCACTGGAGAGGTCAGACCTCATTCTTCTGGAGTCAGAACCTTATTACACATTCTGGAGAAGATCGTTGGTACTGTTGGGTGGATACATGAGAGAGCACCTACCTTGAATTCTTCTGGCTTGCCTTGTTGTTGATTATAACTATAGGAGATTACTTTGTTTCCATTAATGCTCGCACTACCACCGCTAACAAACGACGAAGAGGAGCCAAACGCTGCAAAGGAAAGCACAGAGCCGGACAAGCAACAAAAACAGAAGAGGGCCGCTACCCCTTTTCACATGAACAGAGTTTCTAGGGTGTGAATAGAAGTAGGATTCCCCCTTGCTCCATGAACGGGAATAGACGACTGGGCGCACCACACTCATGCTCCATAGCCGAACAAGTAGTGTGCCAATATCTCCTCTCCATGACCGAACCAGCAGCACGCCAGCACGAGGAACACCAGTAGCTCAACCTATAACTCTCCATGGCTCTAGCATTCCGTGATCCATCCATAAATCCTTCCAAGTGCCATTTCCACTGCCCCTTTGGATGAAGCCATCTACCATCACCGCAGTAGCCAAAGTTCAGCGCTATCATCACCGCTTGGTAGCCAAAGTTCCAAGCTATCATCATCGCTTGGTAACTAAAGTTTGGTGCCATCATCACTAGTTCCTAGAAGAAACATTGAGAAACATACCTAAAATACGCTCGCCTACTTTTGCTGCTATTCTCTCTGCTGATCCAAGCCTTTGCCGCTAACACCAAGATGTAGAAACAAAGCAAATAATGTGAAAGTAAGGAAGATGGGTAACGCCTTTTGTAGGCATGGTGTTTTTGGAGTTCGACTAGAGAAAGGTTTCTCTTTTTGGACACGCACGAAAGAAGGCAGTGGGGCTGCGGTGTTGGCGTTCCATGATGCTAATCTCACGGCAAAGCCAACACTACGCCAACGCTCCATGGCCCCACCATTACCAATCCAAAGAACACCAACAGCCCGCTTCCCAAGCAAGTCAACAGTTCACGCCCAAGCCAACTCCAACCTCATCCAAGCAGACCATCTTCATTTGCTTCCACGCCGGCGCCAACGATCCCGCGGCCAAGACAATGCCAGACATTCCGCGCCAGAGCTAGTAGCGCTATTCCTAGATAGCCGCACCATCGGCCCTTCTAAGCTAGCCACGCTACTCTCCATTCCGCATCATCATCTCCACTCGGCCAAGATTAAAGATCTTCGTCGTTAAAAGCAACGCAATCTCCACCGTTCAAAGCCGCGCCGTCCGCCATTCCCAAGCCGGAAGCTCCATCTTCACCACCCTATGGCCCAAATTGGCACCAACGTTCCGGGAAGCAAAACTCTACGCCAACACCCTCTAGTCAAGCCGGAAATACGCCAAGTCGTCAATACAAGGATCACGAATTCCTCATGCCTTCCGCTAAAGGTTAGTCGAATTTCCCTGGCAAACTCTTCACGTCTTGCCCTTTCGATTTTACTCTTGTCTGTCACCATCTCGTGCTTACCCCGCAACAATGCCATTGTTACGTGCTAAGCAGGGGACTTAATGTTGATGGTGGTTTTTAGCTTAGGGTTAAAATCGTAAAACCTTGCATCCGATGTGACGTCACTCTGCAAGAAAACAGAGCCACGTGTGCTAACCTCTCCACTGGCAAATTTATTGAGCCGCTCAATATACTTACATGAAATTTATCCAGATTTGGCGAACCCCAAATGTTCAGAAATTTCTGGCGCCTCGCGCATATTCACTTAATATAAGTTCCTCGAATGCCTTCTATGCTATGTTCTCCTACTGAACTCTTAATGTTGATATGGCATGATGATTCGTGTTCACTTTCAGCAGAGTAGCACGAATATCCAAGTATCAAGAATAAGATCTCTGCATAAGGTATTCAATTAGAAAAGCATGTTGCTCTCTGGCAATGAACTTAAAAGAGCTCTGTGTCGACACATAGAATTCAATTAACCTTACTAACTTGCAGAAGTCAAGGTTTCGCGCCTCGTGCAACATGCTAGACCTTGCTTGTAATAAAATTAAGCCTAGGCAAACTAGGTAGTTAATCCTTCATGGATTAGCAGGTGCAAAACCTCGCCCAGAATCAGAAAAAAACTGGGAGCCGCAGTAGAAAAGGGAGGCGTTGCCTTGCCATTGGCCACGCCCCATCCTAAACCAGCCATATTTCCCTCGACCAATCGAGGTCGCTTGAAATCCGCCGCAACGGCGCAGGAAGTGTGGCCACGCCCCTTGATTTGTGGCCCCACTTCCCATCGACCAATCAGTCTCCTAAATGCGCCACACGCATTCCGAATAAGGCCGGACCCATTTTGCTTACCGACCCCCAATTCTTCCAAGGAGAATTCTTCGACGGCGCCTTGGCCACGCCAAGCCCTAATTCTTCCAGGGAGAATTTTTCCACGTCGCCTTGGCCACGCCAAGCCCTAATTCTTCCAAGGAGAATTTTTCCAACGGCGCCAAAACTTGGCCACGCCAAATCCTTCCAAGGCGCCAATATTTGGCCACGCCAAATATTTCCAACCACGCAAAATCCTTCCAAGGCGCCAAGATTTGGCGACGCCAAACCTTTCCAACCACGCCTAATCTTTCCAACGGCGCCAAACCCTAACTTTGATTGCGGAGCCAGTTTTTAGCAACATCTCTGGCATACCACTATGCCGCGACTACTCTCATGCCGCCATGCCATGGCTACGCCACCGGCATGCCATTAGCATGTGGCCGATGCCACTTCACTATACAACAAGATGTGGCCATAATCAATGGCCATCCTTCTTCATGAGATGCAATCTCAGCCATCCAAGTTCACCAACGAACCGATAAGCTCACGACAAGTTTTAGGCGACTAGCCAAGATGAGCCTAGCATCACATGTTATTTACCTGCGGCAAGCCTCTCAATTTGAACTTTCCACATGTAGAAAAGTGCTACATGTTTCCACGAAAATACTCGAGACATCAAAATATGTCACTGGCGGGGATGATCATCGGTGGTATTGGTCTAGCGATTTACAGCGTGCGGCGTGCAATGCGCTCGTTACAAGAAAGTGTCATGAAGTAGGATAATTAGTGATGGTGAGAAGTAACGGTATAAAAAATTCACTTCCTTCATCATAGAAGAGTAATTACTGATGGTTACACGAATTCACTTCCTTCATCATGGAAGCATAACATCAGCGATTACATCGTTACTATTTTCTTCCACCACT